>APFE030645071.1:171665-192501 GCA_000404065.3 Pinus taeda
CGAGTTGTCAAAGTAGGCCAACTCCTTCACCAGGGCAAGTGGCTCACTAGGGACCAAGTTTAGCAGAAGTTTCCTCATCTCATGGAGGAACTCAACGCAATGGGGACCATTGCTTCCTAAGGGGGGATGAATGATTCAGGTGGATATTGGTGGCCACCCGCCAAGTCCACTTGGATCACCACCATTGTTTCTTTTAGATTTTTAGTTTCCTTAATTGTAGCACAATTTACTATTTTTAGCAGTTTTTCGGGTCCTGAACTTCCAGAGCCATTTTGAGGCCCTAAACGACTTTTTTTGGGAAAACTAAGAGCAACATGGGTCCATGGACTGATGTTGCTCTTCCCAAAGTTGTAGTTCTCGGACAGATCTTTCTAACGAGATATTGTGCGTGTCAAACAAAGATTGTATGCCAAAGTTACGACCCTGGGAAGTTGATGTACCAATTTAACCAAACGGGGCCCATAGTTTGGCGTTTCATCTTCTAGGGTTAGGTTTTTGGATGTTTAGGGTTTTCCATTGTTTTTCAACAATAAATAGGCCTTCAAGCCTCATTGTAAGACAGTTCAGAGGCATGTAGCCACCACATCTCTTCTCAGAGATAAGCTACCATCACCCTAGCTATTTATTTCCATTTTCTGTTTGCAAGCATATCTCGGTGTTTTACATTAATGAAATGAAGTATTATTTCCATTGCATCTTTGTGTTTATGGTTATCTCTGTAATTTGTTGCATTCCTGTTTAAATCTGGATCAGTTTGACCAAGTTTTTTGGGGTTATTTTGACTAAGGTTTAACCAGCTTGGAAGGTCGAAGCTTTTGACCTTTGAACGAGCTCTTTTGGAGGCTATTTGACCACTGACTTATGACTAGTTAGGGCATATTTTACTCTTGTTGACTACTATTGACTTTGACCAAATTTGACAGTTTTACCAGTTTTGAATTTTGGACTCATCTCTTGGATTTTGGATATTGGTAGGTTGGAAAGTCAAAGTTGTTTACCTTTGACTCTTGATTGGTGAATTGGATCATTGTACTCTCTTTGGTGAACATTTTATGACATTCTAATTAGAAGAAGAATTTGAAAGGGTTTCCCTTGTGGGATTTTCCCCTAGTCTTTGACCAAATTTGGTGTCTCTTGTCATTGCTCTTGATTGTATCTTACTATTCGTTGCATTTACTATTTTATCTACAATTGTTATTGATCATTGGAAGATTAAATTGTTTCGAAATATTGCTAATCGAAGATAAGAATTGGGATAAAGTGATTGTAACAACATTGAATAGTGGAAAATTAACATGGAATTAGAGCCAAGGTGAAGACAAGTCCAATGAGGCAAGTGACAAGACCAATAATTCTTGAAATAAGATGAAGGATCCTATTTGACTTGGTCAAGATGTCTACCTCTTACTTCAAGTATTCTGAGAAGTTGAGTGACTCATCAAACATTGTTACTTGGAATATTAGGTTATAAGTGATAATGGATGAAAATGATGTCTTGCAATATGTGGAAGGAAAGGTTCTTGTACCTCAAGAAAATGCTCCTATTGCTGCCAAATCCAAGTACAAGAAAGGTGACCTTAGAGCCAAGAAAATTCCCATTGATGGTTTGTAAGATCATTTACTTGTTTATGTTGGTAGCTTGAAGAAGTATAAGGATGGTTATGGAAAGGTGGTTGGGATGTATGAGGTCAACAACTTGAATCACATCCTCTCCTTGAAAAATCAACTCAAAGAGATGAATATGAACAAGGGAAAAATTGTACAATTTTATGTCATGAGGATATCCTGCCTAAGGGATCAATTTCAGACTACATGAGAGCCTATATTTGATAGGGAGTTGGTGATGGTGACTCTTCAAGGTGTTCCTCCTATTTGAGAAACCTTCATTACTACTATAAGCAACAATAATGTACTCTCAAAAGTTTATGGGCTCATTGTTAAATGCACTCAAGAAGAGACCAAGATGATTGCCTGAGGGAGGATTCAAAAGCATGAAGAAGGAGATTCATTTACATTTTTTGCACAAGTTAAGAAGAGAAAAGGAAGAGGAAGACTATATAGGTCAATAAGGCCTCCCCCTGAATCAAAGGACTTCGAGAGAAGAGGAAGTAGAATTGAATGCTTTAATAGCCACACATACATGGTCATAATGCTCAAGAATGTCCGAGAAAGAGAAATGATTCAATATCCAACTACAACAACAACCGAGGCTTTAAAAAAAAGGGTTCAATAATATAATAAAAGGAAATGATTGAAGAAGAGGAGATTATAGAAGAATATGCGATGATAGAAAAAGAACAAATGCTATAGATGATCATGAAGAAGGCCATCATCCTCAAAAGAGGTCAAGGAACTCCAGGTATCAAAATAATGTAGCTACTAGTCAATCTGAATATATTATTATTTATCCACTTTCTAATTCCACCCCTAGATTCGTATGATAGTTGGTTGGTAGATAGTGGGGCCTCTAGACATTTTTCTAGATACTAGGAAGTCCTCTCAATGCTAGTTGAGAGGGAGACAATTGAAAATCATCCTTGGAGACAATACTACTCATCCTGTGAAGGGTTTTGGCTCTGTCAAATTCCATTTAGACTTTGGTGAATACATTATTCTCCATGATGTGATGTACGTTCCAGGACTAAAGAAGAACTTGGTATCTATATCTTCCTTAGAAGACAATGGGATGAAAGTAGCCTTCATAAGAGGAAAATTTCTCACTTGGTGTATGGAATATCACATGAGGGATGCTAACTTTTAGATCTAGAATTGAAGGACTCTATAGAGTCAATGGAATACCTGTGTTGGCAATGGTCTGTGACATCAATCATCAAAGTGATCTATGACACTAAAGGTTGGCACATCTACATTATGAATCCATACTGAAATTGAAGAAGTTAGTATCTAGGATGCTTAATGTTCAAGCTTGTCATGATGGAGTATGTCTGAGATGTGTTAGTGGAAAGAAGACAAGGGGACCATTCCCCTCCAAAAAGAATAAGACTGATGGTATTCTTTAATTCATTTATTCCAACTTATGCGGACCCATGCTAGTGCACTCTCTTGGTGGTCATCTCTACTACATAATATTTATTGATGACTTCTCTAAGAAGGCATGGATATAATACTTGAAGCATAAGGATGAGGCTTTTTGTTATCACCAAAAAATTGATCATCTAGCCTAATTTACTAGATGGATCGAAGAACACCATGTAAAGCCAATTTTACCATAGTAAAATTGCTTTCACTGTTAGAAATTACTCAATAAACCACCTTTGTTAAGTAATTTATAGTTAAAACCATGAAGAATAATTCAATAAATCACTATTTATTTGATTTTCTTCTAGGAATAATTAATTAAACCATTGTTCAATTATTATTCCTTGTCATATTTGACCCAATCATGAAAAAGAAACAGATAAATCATTAATTATCTTATTTTCTCCAAGGATAATTAATTAATCACTAATTAGTTGTTATTCTTTATCAAATTTGACTAAATCCCTTGGGAATAATTAAATAAATCCTTATTTGTTTATTATTCCTTAACTAATTCATTGAGATGATAAATAAATATTATTTATTTATTATTTTTAGATAAAAGTTTAAATACTTTTTCCTTCTAACAAAATATAATAAAATATTCCAAGTGGTTATTCCAAGAATGGGATCAATAATATTTTATTATTGCTCATTATTCGAGGATAACTCAATATTTTGTTATATATAGCAGGGTTTTCCATTCATTAATCACTTTTGATTATTTTCATTGTTGCACCCACTGTTGTAAATCTGGTTATTTTCATTGTCACACACCATATTTTTGCTAGGTTTACACATTATAGAGGAGAGGGACTCTACACAAGCTGAAGACATTTAAGGATAGCCAAGAACCCATCCCATAGAGGGGGACTGGTAGGATCTATTTGTTCCCTTCACAAATGTTATAATAAAAACTATTCTTTGTATATCTGGTTTCCATTAGATGATTGGAGTTATTACTCTTTCTTTTTGTTGTTTAACTATTATTGTGTCATAGATCTAGACTTTGGCAAGTTTTGTTTCTATCATTTGCTACAGATCTACAATGTTTAGCAACCATTTATATTGTTGAGATTGTTTGTCATCCACAATCTTAAGTGGATTCTTTTCATACATCTTTGACAAGAAAATGCTACAACAAAATTGGCGACTCCATTGCATTTTTTACTTCAGATCCAGAAAATTGGGTGACCTTTGGTTTTCAGCTTAGGATTTCTTCTCTTCTCAATTCTCTCAATGTTTCCTAGTTTTCTAACCCTATATCTATTAAATTTATGACTTTTGCAAGTTTTCTGGTATTTTCCGCAGGTCACAGGAACCAGTCGCGACAAAGGAGACACTTTTTTCCGAGATTTGTCGAACGGGATCCACGAAGAAGAAATTGTTTTTGGAACAAAAAGTGCGATCTGGAGGCCAGAGCGCACTTATCAACCCAAAAAGTGCAATCCCTACAAGAAAATAGGTCAGTACCTACGATTCTTGGGTTTTTCTCAGATTTGTTTATGGGTTTTGTAGAGAGCTGTTTGTTGGGTTGTCTGACCTCTTTCTCATCCCACTTAAGCCTTGATCGACTCTAATTTACTCATCAAAATCAAATTTAGCCTCCCCATAGGGCTTCTAGCATGCTTCCACTTTTCTAGGAGGAGTTTAGCTCAGTGAGTAGTCTGACTTTCTGTAGCGCTTTCAACCAGATTTTCCATATATGTACCCTTCTGTTTCAGATCTGTTAAGATAGGTTGTTACCATCCATAGTTTCACGTTTAAACTTGTTTGGTCATTTGCCTTAGGGTCCCATACGTTGCCCTAGGTGTTTCACCCATCTCCTTATCTTTTTGCAACGATCTTCCTCTCTTGGTTTTTTTCTATTGCTGCACCACTTTCCAACAACTTAGTGTCACTTGATCCTAGTCACACTGAAACTTAGATCTCTTGACAATTTCAGTGTATTTCGTTGATTTCAACACCAACCAACATAGCGTTTGCAAACCCATTTTGGGTGGGGTTTAGTTAATTGTTTTTCTATTATTAATTTTAGTTTATTTTCAGCAAGCTTTTTTCTTTTTTACAAACATGATCCGAGCTTAATCAATAAATACACTTGCACACACTTGCACACCTTAAGCGAAGGGCACTTGGTTTATACCACCAAGCAAAGACTTAAAATAATAAATTTATCTCCCTCCATCGAGACAAAGGCATATTATTGATCTCCCTTCACCATTTTCATGTCACATGTGTCTTATCACCATTGCACCACCAAGGCGTTTGTCGTAGAGAATATTAGGCCTTCACCCCTAGTTTCCACTTGGTCATATTAAATCCCCCATTGAGTTCGAGTTCATAACCCTCCAATTCCACATACCAACTCTTCTCCTGGTTCATTTGATATCGTCACCATGTCTAGACCCACAGTTGATGAAGGAACCCAACATGGTGTTGGCTCTAGTTCTATCCTAGTGGTCACATCAAGAGAAACAACCTTAGGAACCATTCTGATAGACCCCATTCTCCCATTTATGGTGGGGTTAAGTCTATCGGATTTTAACTAGTTGATAACTAACCCTATACAACACGATGCTGGTTGGCCTTCTATGCTGACTAAGCTTCCCTTAGACATCCCAAAGTTTGAGGGTAATGCTGGAGAGGATCCTACCAACCATGTTCGATCCATCCACATGTGGTGTTTATCCAACTCCATAATCGATGACTCCATTCGTCTTGGGCTATTCCAATGCATGCTCACTGGAGATGTTGCAAAATGGTATGTAGACCAGCCCTTTGCATCTCATTATGTTTTCGTGACACTTGCTAAAGCGTTCCTTTCATATTTCCAGTTACCTCTTTGGTATGAAATTGGTACAATGCTATTGACCTCATTCTGTTAGTCCTCCACCACTCACCTTTCCAATCATGTTCAAGAGTGGTGTCGAAGGAGGAGTACATGTCGTCCCCTTCCTTTCAAAGATCATGTCTATCTAGATTGGTTTATGAGGGGCCTTCTAGCACCCATTAGAAAATATGTCGTGTCCCATTTTCCTCAGACTAAGGAAGAAGCTCTCCAAACTGCTATGAGATATTACCTGATTTATGTGCAATCTAGTTATGTCTATACCGTCATTCTAGACCTATGTCATCCTAGAAGTGCCAATGCATCAGGGGCATCTCACGCTACTGATGGTATCATTGGAACCCTTTCACACCCTTTTCCATATATTTAGCAAAGTTATGGCTATCTGCAAGGGGGCACCAGTTCCTCTAACACTCAATGCCCCTCCTACTAGCAACATGTTTCCAGGACCCCAACATGTCTACCAAACTGTTGCTCCTCCTTATGCACAACCTAGTGCTCCAGCCTCTCAAGCATTAGCTCTGCAGCCTCCCATGGATCCTCAGCCCCAGTAGTCGCCGCCCCCTTAAGGCTAGGTGTTTGCGCAATAGAGAGCTACCAATCTCCAAAATTTGAAGAAAAAGAATAAGGGGAAGGGTAACAAGGGTAATCAGGGTAATCAAGGTAATCAACCTAGTGAACCCTAGGGGAACGAGTCTAACACCAACAACCAATAACAAGGCAGCCAACCCAAGCAGAACAAGACTATTCGTACAAACAAGCCTTGTGCATGTTGAGGTGTACATGGCCATTATACACATGAGTGCCCTCTCTTACGCAAGATGCGCTAAATGTGGAAATCTCAAGCAACTTCTAGAGGTCAACAATTGCCTCAGAATCTCGTGCCATCTTAACTGAAAGGGCTTACAAATCCTTTCCCTCATCAAGGATTTGTTGCTGCTCAACATTAGCCAAGTCAAGCAGCCCATCCCCCCCAACCTTCTGGTCTTAGTGACTACCAAATCCTCATGATAGATTCTGACGAGGTTAAGACCTCTGATCAACAGCCATCTCCTCAACACCCTGTTGTTACCAGCTTAGTCAAGCCATCTAGATCCACCCAACCAAGACCTCCTCTGTTGATGGGTGCCTCTCCTATGTTTCCAATAGGAAATGTTCCTCCAAGTCCCAACCATCCAAGAGATATTTTGCCGGGACATTACCCTCCAGGCCATATACCTTTCTTATTTCCCCCTTTGGGAGTATTTGCTGCCCCTATCATGGCTTCGCTTGTCCTCCATAATATTACTTTGGGGATCCCATTTTGGTACATTGATCCCCTACCGAAAACTCTCCCTGGTCAACTTAGACCATATCATGCTTTGACCCTCATTCAACTGGTCTCTATGACCCTTATCGTTGCTCCAGTTCCATCACAACCTCAACAAGAACCCATTCTTGTTGCGAAAGCATCTAGATAGATAGGCAAATCCAAGAGGAAAGAATCGAAGGACAAGGCTTCCCAAGCTCCTCTAGCCCCCAAGGCCCCAAATATGTCACATTTGTGCACTTTGTGTAAGGTTGTTGGGCATGCCACCAATGATTTTCCTGAGCTTCCTCATCTCAAACCTTTGGTTCATGAAGTGTTCCTTGAGTCAAATATCCCTGAGGTCCAAATTACCTTACTGGGACCAGCTAAGAAACTCAAAATGCTACGCCCAAATCACCCTTATGCCTTGTGTGATAATCATGGTCACTATTCCCATTGTCTCCCTCGCTCGATGAATTTCATGATTGCCTTCAGGCACTTCGCGAATACAAAACCACTCATAGTGGATCATCTACTCCTTTACCCGTGGATTCTGGTATCACTAGTCAAACAAAATAGGGGACACTGGTTCCACCATCATGATCCCTCCCCCTGATGTTGAGATGACGAACACCACAGGCCATATCCTTTACCTGTCATCATCCTTGAGTTCCTCACAGGAAAACCTTTTTGAGGTTTCTGCACACGCTTATATCAAACCTTTTTTGACAAAATTCCAGGTCTCAAGATCTATAGATCCTCCATCCACCAACTGGTCATCTACCATTCCATATGATGCGTATGTGAAACTTCTCTCTCAAGTTGATGCACCAGGTATCGCCACCACATCATGTAGTCAGTCTTCTTCCCGTCTGTCCATCTTCCATTCTGATGAGGACATTATGGAAGCTATGTCTACCCCTGATTATACTTGGGATGATATGCACCATCGTGCATAATTCCTTCCATATTTGGATTCCACCATTGTAAATACATATTTTATGCCCATAACATATTGGAGGGGCACATAGGCCCCTACATCTCTTTTGGAGGATTTCGTGCCAAGTTGTGCTAAGATGCTTGAATCCATGTTTCGAGCACTCAAAACACAATGGTGCTTCACAAACTCCTCTTGTTAGGGGGCATCATTCCCACCTTTCCATACCAGATCAGTCCCCTCCATCACATATGTTTGTGGGTAGTATCCCATGGTTGTGGGCATGATGGTTTTCCCTCGACCATTGATTAACCAAAGTCTCAGCCTAGATCCCACTAGATCTAGGTATGGTTGATTATCTTCACATTCCTTGGATAGTTTGTCCTACTGGCTTCCTAGGTGAGCCATATTCACAATGAATATTGTAGATATTTGATACCATATCTTCAAATATTCTATGTAAGTCCACATAGTCCCCATGTTTTACTTCGTGGGCGAGGGCGATTCTAGACCTCCTCTAGTAATTCATTCTTGTTTTCCTCTTCCCTTAATTCTTCACCAGGAACCATGGTTACAAGAAGCATTAAGGCCATATTTAGACAAGTAAGGCCACTTTCTTGAAAGTCACAGATCTCAATTTTGATGGTCGGTTTGTCTGCTATGATCTCCACAAGATTTAGGGCTTTCTCGTCCTCTCAAATTGGAGGGAAAACACCCTTTTATAGAAAAACCCACAGTTTTTCTATAACACATTGTGAACCAACCATAGCTCCATTTGAAAAACCATCGACACCTTTGGAAATATCTCATCGAGCTCTATAATGGGTCTTCCTCATTTTTTGATGATTTGACACTTCACTAGGAAGTCATTTTTCCAAGATGGGTCACTTCGTCACCTCTCAAAATCAAATTTTGTCATAAAGAGACACTTGTACTTTGAGGTCCTCCTCCTCCGAATAATTGTCATACCATGTGTTAGTTTTCATCTTGAGTAACCGTCGTTTACTCATGCTTTCATGGTCCCCACCGGGCATATTCTGTGTGGCAGCATCATCGAGTCACCTTTGTTCAGAACATCCGTTATGAGTCACCTTTGCGTCCATGGAGCCTGTTTCACGTCCCATTATATCATGTCACAATATTACATCCATATTTGCATATCGTTCATCTTGTGTTGCCCATTTTAGCCTCCAGTCACATTGTCCCCATCCCCTCCGGAGTTGAGTCTATCGCTGCCAGGTTAACCATGCACTTTATTCTCTGACAAGGGAAGTTTTATGTTTGTCCCTTAGTACCACTTTTTCCATTATCCCTAGTTTCAATCTATCAGTCACATTACTATTTTCCTCCGTGCCTTAGTTGAGGATCCTCATTGCCTAATCTATTGTAGGTCCTATTCTGTCGACATCAACTCATTTATTCTAGAAGAACGACCTAGACGATGGTGTATCTTGGTTCCAACTTCCATTTTTGTTTAGTGCCTTGGACCAAGAAGAGGGACTCATTATTTCCCTTTGAATTGGTCGTTTCATGTTCGTGATTCATACACTTGATGGTCCAGTGCTGCAATAGATTGTACCAGTGATTCCTAGGTGTCTGAGATGTTTCAGACCTCATGAAGGGGTGGCCCTTCAGGTAGCCCTCCACATGCTCGGATGCATACCTACTATGCTACAACCTCATATGCAGTTCCACAGAGTTGATGGGTTTGGTTCCTACTGATCACAGTGTTCATAGCATGCACGTCTCCTCCAGATGATCCATTTAGTTTTGCAGAGCCCTTCCTTATTTAGCAGGGCTTCTCCAGTTGTTCTACCCTTCCTCCCATCCATTTTTGGAGGGAAGGGGCTTTGTATCTCATGTACTTAGATATTATTGTATTCAGTCTTGGCTAATGTTTTTCCAAGTGCATTATGTATATGGGACACATTGTATTATTTTTTTGCTTTGTTATGCTAGCATGTCATGTACCATTCAACATGTACTTCATTGTTCAGTTTTATATTTCTGGGCCAACCATTATTTTTGTACTAAGTTATTTCGATGGGTATGAGTATGCCTCCCCTGCCTCATTGAGGTCTAGTACCACAACATAAAAGGAGACTTGGATTAGTCTCGCCCCCTATGTCCCTATCCTCTTTCAATTCAGCTTCATTGGTCTCTCTCTCTCTCTGACTCCCCTGTGTTGTCTAGTGATTTTGTCTTTACAACGTACTTCGGTCATACATTTTGCTCCTAACACTCATACGTTGGGGGGAAATCTGTTATCACAAAAAAATTGATCATCTAGCCTAATTTACTAGATGGATCGAAGTACACCATGTAAAGCCAATTTTACCATAGTAAAATTGCTTTCACTATGAGAAACTACTCAATAGACCACCTTTGTTTAGTAATTTATAGTTAAACCCATGAGGAATAATTAAATAAATCACTATTTATTTGATTTTTTTTTCTAGGAATAATTAATTAAACCTTTTTTCAATTATTATTTCTTGTCATATTTGACTCAATCATGAGAAATAAATAGATAGATCATTAATTATCTTATTTTTCTCCAGGAATAATTAATTAATCACTAACTAATTGTTATTCTTTGTCAAATTTGACTAAATCCCTTAGGAATAATTAAATAAATCCTTATTTGTTTATTATTACTTAACTAATTCCTTGAGATGATAAATAAATCATTTATTTATTTATTATTTCTAAATAAAAGTTTAAATACTTTTTCCCTCTCTAACAAAATATAATAAAATATTCCAAGTGGTTATATTCCAAGAATGGGATCAATAATATTTTATTATTGCTCATTATTCAAGGATAACTCAATATTTTGTTATAAATAGAAGGGGTTTCCATCCATTATTCACTTTTGATTATTTTCACTGTTGCACTCACAGTTGTAACTCTGATTATTTTCATTGTGGCACTACATATTTTTGCTTGGTTTACACATTGAGGAGAGAGACTCTACGCAAGCTGAAGACATTTGAGGATAGCCAAGAACCAATCCCATAGAGGGAGAAGATCATAGCCTTCAGGCCCGATAATGGTGGAGAATAAACATCGAATGAGTTCATTGACTTTTTCAAGTAGGATGGAATCAAGAAGGAGAGTATTGTACCTTATAATCCCAAGAAAAATGGAATGGATGAAAGAAAGAACAAGTCCATAGTGGAAGCTACCCAATCTATGCTACATGATCAAAAGCTACCAAAGTTCCTCTAGGGAGAAGCTACAAATACAATGGTCTATGTACAAAAAAAGGTTCCTCACGAAGATTTGGATAATAAGACTCCCGAATTGGTGCTCACAGGTGTGAATCCTAATATTGTAAAACTTAAGATATTTGGTTGTCCCATATACTTTCATGCGTCGAAGGATAAGAGAAACAAGATGGAAGCCACTGGAAATAAAGGTACTTTTGTTGGATATTGTGAAAATTCTGGAGCATTTAGAATATATATATATATATGTGTGTGTGTGTGTGTGTGTGTGTGTGTGTGTGTGTGTTCAAAGGAAAATCGAGCTTAGCATGGATGTAACCTTCAATGAAGATGTTTCCCTCAGAAAAGCAAGTGACATTCCTCCACCTCCTCCTAAAAAGAAAGATGATGACATTGTAGGTTTTAATCCTGTACAAAAATTACCTGCAAAGATATTTTTAAAATAGAAAGATATACAATGGTGAGAACATAAAAAAAATATACATAGAGATTTTCCTCTGGATCCCAAAACTGGGAATACTATATTTTATCATATTCCTTTCATATTACCAATTATATATATATATATATATTATTATATATATATATATATAAAGCATTCATAAACCCCAATCCATTAACCCTAGATTAAAACATTACTATAGTTCCCTTAACTAGGTCTACAAATATCATGGGGAAAAATCACTGTGCCAAAAAACCATGCGTGAAAAGCATGCGCAAAACCATGGGTAGGTCCACCCATCATCTTTGGGTCAGAGCCCATCCTTGGGTCCACCCCCCATCCATGGGTCCCCCCAACTATTACTGGGTCCGCATAAAATAAAATTTTGTCATAATGGGCTCCCCAAACCCCATGATGCATGGAAAGAATATAACACACGCCCAACAAAGATGGACCTATTATAAGGTCCTTCTTTTCTTGAGAAAGAGAAAGATAATGATGATGATCCCATGGAGCCTATAGACCCCTTGGATCCTCCTCCAAGTAACCCCCCTACTATGAAGAGACCATTATGGATTTTTGATACATTACAAGATGTTGAGTGACATGTTCCTATGTAAGGGACCTTTAGAGAAAGAGAGAAGCCATGTCGATATTAGGGATACGTCGTAGTTATAACACTATCATCTCGGTTAAACCTTCCACCTTTGAAGAATATGTGAAAGAAAATGTTTGGAAGGATGCCATGGACGAAGAATATGAATCAATCATGAATAATTATGTATGGAATGTCATTCTGAGACCTAAAGGAAAGTATGTCGTAACTTCAAAGTGGCTATACAATATCAAGAATGGATATGATGGAAGCATTGAAAAGTATAAAGCAAGGTTCGTGGCTCAAGGTTTCTCCTAGAATGAAGGAGAAGACTACGATTATATATTTTCTCTAATTTCCCACTTCTACTATTCAATTGATTGTTTCCCTTGGTATTAGTCAAGGATGCACCCTTCACAAGATGGATATAAAGATGACATTTCTTCATGGCATACTACAGGAACACGTATATGTTGAACAACCTTAGGGATTTGAAGTGAGGGACAAGAAGACTGATACTTGTAGGTTAAAGAAATCACTATATGGTTTAAAGCAAGCCGCTAGTGCCTTGTATGCCCACATTGACAGTGAAGCAGTGCTCACTTGAATATCTACTTCAAAGTGGTCCAAGGTATGCCTTTGATTTTGGTTTTATATTTTGAGGATATATGCTTGACATGTAGTGAGCCCCTAATGCTTCAATGTAAGAGGGATTTTGCCTCTGAGTTCGACATGAATGATCTTGGTACGGTGCATTACTTTCTAGGATTAGAGGTGTGGAAAAGACCCAAAGGGATTTTCCCTTCTCAAGGAAAATATGCCATGAAGTTGTTGGAAAGCTTTGGAATGGTAGAATGCAAGTACTTGACCCACGGGGGCTTCACTGGCAGAGAAATACCATACCATGTGGGTTCATATTGGGGGATATATATTGAGGAAAAAAGACACAATAGATTGAGCATATAATATGGGTAAAGAGTTTTTTTATTGACATGTATAAAAAATGGAGCTCAAAGTTAATGAAAAAATATAAAGGGGTATAAAAAAATGGATACCTACAATATCTAGTGAAAGTAGGGGTTTTTTAAATTGGGAAGGTATATTGGGTTCATATTGGTAGGGGTTAAATAATGTGAATATGTATTTTCCAATATATAGTTGAATTAAGGGTAGTTTTTAGTATGCCATGAACACACGTGATATGTTAGAGGTTAATTGAGTGAATCCCCTATGCCCTAACCACATCGTTGGAGATGAAGTTCAAGAAGCTGTATGAAGATGCTATTATACTTAACTTGAAAAACCATTATGAATATTGACAATTGATTAGGGCACTAACATTCCCTGTGAGCACCCATTCAAACATATGATTTGCAGTGAACAATTTGATTTAATTCATGAATGAGCCCCTTCGTGCACACTAGATTGTTGTCAAGAATGTACTGAGGTATTTGCATGGGACAATTAACCTTGTTCTCAAATACACTATAGGATATGTATGACTTCATGGGTACAACAATGCTAACTCCGGAAATGATATGGATAGGAAGAACGCATCTAGATGCTACATTAGTTTGGGTTCCACAATCATATCTTAGATGAGTAGGAAAGAAAGTCCTTAGCTATGAGAATGATCGAGGCAAAATATATTGCCGCTAGCATGCCTAGCCGTGAGAAAGTTTGGTTGAGGAAGCTATTTGGAGAGTTGTTTGAGCAGGTCCTTGATACGACTGTGAGATATTGTGAAAGCAAGAGTGGGCCCTGATTAACAGAGAATCCCATATTTCATGATAAATCCAAACATATTGAGGTCAAGTATCATTATATATGAGACCTGGTGTAGAGAGGAGTAGTGAGCCTTCATCACATTTCGACTAATGAGTAGATAGTAGATATTTCCACCAAGGATTTTTCGTAAGGGAATTTATCGCTATTTAGAGAGAAACCTGGATTGATGGATGTGACCCTCCTGGGTAAGGGTCCTGTATAATTAAGAACACTAAGCATGCTCTTCCCCCCTGTTGAGCTCCCAGGGTGGGAATTTAGTAGTAAGGTCTCATGGGGTTGAGGGATTTCTAAACAATAGAATAGGGTGTGAATCCTTACCCCCGTGGTAAGTGGATCTCACCTATTGTTTCTTTGACAAAGTATACCCTAGTTGGAATCATACCCACAAGCTAGGCTTTTTGGGATTGGACCTCCCCATCTAGCTAATGGGTTGAGGTGACTTGAGATAGGGTGTGATACTTACCTGACCACGTAAGTCGATCTCGCTCAAGTCTTGGATGTAGGTGTTCTACCACTTGACTCTTAAGGGTCTCACTCAAGGATCATTGGAAAACAGGACAGAGTATGATCCTCAAGTCAATCTCTCTTATTATCACCAGACGATAGGATAAAGTGTGATCCTTGAGTAGATCTCGCCTATTGTCGCAGGTCAATAGGATAGAGTGTGATCCTTGCCCTTGCAGAATGTAGATCTCATCTATTGATAGAGGGTGTTAGATTTAGCTCCCTTATGATGTCAAACTATTATTCTTTTATATTAGAGAGTATTCAACGAAGATGAGAATAGATGAGCAAAGCTAAGTAGTGGGGACATTTGACTTGATGATGATGAGATATTTGTGATGGGACATATGTTACAGTCAGTAATTTTTCCCTAGCTGAGAGGGAGTGTTAATTTGGAAGCTCAGGGAAAAATTCCATCCTTCAGACAACCTTCCTCATCAAGAAAGACCCCTCCTAACCCTTGGAAGAATTTAATTTGGTCAAGGAAAAATTATTTTTTAATGTGAAAACTGAAAAGTGCACAAAAGTTCAAGTCGACTTTAAAGACAAATTGGGTCTCCTCCAATGCCTATAAATATAGCTCGATGGCAGCTCATTGGAACGCACTTATCACACATTATTCTTCCTCAATTAGAGGATTGTTCTATCTAAAAATTGTAGGTCTTCATCCACATGTGCAAAGAAGAGAGAGAAAATTTCAGAGGGGGCGAAAATCTATCTTTGACCAGCATTGACTTTTTGAGATTGGCATAGTTTGAATTTGCAATTTGGACTATTTTTGGACCATGAATTATTTGGCACAAGGACCAAGCTTTTTGGGTACTTTGACTACTATTGACTACATATATGACCACAAAATTTCTCTCTGTTGACTAAATTTGACTGAGTTAATTGGGGATGTTTTGACTGAAGTTTGACTAGCTTCAAAGGCCAAATATTTTGACCTTTAACAAAGCTCTTTTGGAGGCTATTTGACCACTAATTCATGATTAGTTAGGGAATATTTGATTGTTATTGATTACTATTGACTTTGACCATATTTGATAATTTGACCAACTTTGACTTTTGGGATCATCTCTTGTATTTTGGATATTGGTTGGTTGGAAAGTCAAAGTGGTTGACCTTTGACTCTTGATTAGTGAATTGGGTCATTGTACTCTCTTTGCTGAACATTTTATAACAATATAACAAGAAGAAGAATTTGAAATGGTTTTCCCCTTGTGGGGTTTTTCCCTTGTCTTTGATTAAATTTGGTGTCTCTTGTAATTACTCTTGATTGTTTCTTATTGTTCTATCTACAATTTCTATTAATCATTGGAATATTAAATTGTTTTGAAAATTTCTAATTGAATATAAGAATTGGGCTAAAATGATTGTAACAACATAGACTAGTGGAAAATTAACACATATTGGAAAAGAACACAATACACGAATGTCACAAACAGGTTGTCTGGCCGTCAGAATTGAGACGTGCCTTACGATGACCTTTCCCATTCCTAAACTTCACAAATATGTCAACTTTATGTCACTCTTCGACGTTACAGACAAGTTGTCTTAAAATGAGATGCAATGACTATTACTGTCGAAATTCCGATCCCATGAATTGTGATGATGGTTTCCATTGAACTTCTGAAAATCAAGGAGACATCGAAAATATGAATGTAAAATAATGACGTTTTACGAAAATCTCTTTTGATCATTATAGCTACGAATCATCATCGCAATAAAGACAAAGAGCCATAAAAAAAAGATAGGCTGAATATTTAGTAGTAGATAGTTGCTGACCTTTAAGATATGTTAGCCTGATAGTTGACAACCTTTTGTAATCTATTAGTATTGGGTGGAATCACATTGGGTATATTTTCCATATATTCCAAACACACAAAAGCTAAAGGACAATAAGATTGATACTTGATGGATGGATTTTTTTTTTTAAATGGTAGTTGTATTTTTGGGTTCTATTTGTTTCATGTAAAAAAGTTTCAGGCTCGACACTTTATATATGATCTCCTTATAGTTGATATTCGATAGTCAATAGATTTATGAATTAATGGTCAAAGTTACTTATGTTAAATGATGATTTTGGGCTCTATCATGTTTGAGAAGTCAAATTAAATGATTATTTCTGTAACAGCCAAATATTAATATCCTGAAAAGCATTATATCTCAATTTTTTTATTGAGTTCATAGATTTATGTTAAATGTATTTTTTCTATATAATAATTTGAATTAAATTGTTCGAATATCAAAATGACAAAGAAATGAAAAGACAAGCTAGAGTCAATTTTGAAATGAAAATATGATTTTAAACACTTTCCAAAGTCAACTGATGAAAATAATATAGATGAAGAGAGATATACAAACATTTAGATAAAATATATCTAGATAAAGTAAAGTTGATGATGAAACTATAATTTTTTTGACAAATTATTAAGTATTTTAAAAAATAACGATCAACTAAACATTCTCCCTTATAAGTGCTACACAATTTTTAAAAATAATAAGAGATGTGTTCAATATTTCAAGAAGTAAAGAAAGGAAAACATAAGAAGACTAATAATATCAATGATTAAGATAATGAAAAATCCTTTTACATAAATAGAAGAATCCCTTTTCTAATGTAGCAAAATAAATACTAAAATATTTATTTTTTAGAGTTGGTTGAAGAAAAATAGGAAAATGGTTATTTTTGAAGTAAATTTTTAGCGATAAAAGGATTCTTTTAAGAAGAGATGAAGAGAGGGAGATCAAATGTAGAAGATCTTATTTATTCCTATGAATGTAGATTTAAGATTATTGTGGTTTGTTTTTGTAGATAAAAAGTTTGGATCTTCTTAGTAATATTTGAAAGTTGTGGAAATTTCAAATACATAAAAGGATCTATTTTAAAGACATTTCTCTAAGAAAGAGGAGGCCACGAAAAAGTAAAAGGAAAAAAAGAAAAATAAATGTTGGGTGAAAAACAATAAATAGACAAAAAAATTGATCAATTAATTATGAAATTTTTAAATTCATAGAAAAATATTTAATATTTATATTAATACACCCTCTTATATATATCCAATAAATATTAGTACTATATAATTCACCAAAATGATAAAAATTTACAATAATTAACGAATCTTAATTAAGAGCATATTATAGTATCTAATTATTATAATATATAATTCTTATGATTAAAGATTAATATACATTAATTAAGGAAAAATTATAGTATATTACTCAAAATGTGATAAATGTTATTTTTCTATTATGATCCATTAATATAGTAAATTAATATTATTAATGTATATTATTATTAGAGTTAATAAATTGTAATTAATATATAATTTTTTATTTTATTTTTTAACATAATTAATATTATAGGAATTTAAGTTGGGGAGAGTGCATCATATATGAGAGTTATACCTGAGAAGAAGAAGAGTTAGTAGAACTAATTCATCTAATTAAAGGAAACCAATTTCCACCAATCTTAATACTACCATCCCTGCTGAGATTATATGGATGTGGAGCCTGATTATCTTTTGTATTTAAAGGTATCGCCGCATTGGACCTTAGTTCATAATGGGGCGGCAAAGCTTCCCATAAAATATATGCTACATAGGGGGTCCAGGAGGGGGGTGGCTCTGACCTTTGGGAGCACCCCCCCCCCTCGACGGGGGATTGGGGGCAGCACCCTCGAAGCTAAAAATAGATGTAAAATTGCCTAGTAAAATGTTGTAATTTCGTAGTTAATCTGGTCCATTCATTAGGCAGAGATTTGATGGTAGAAGTTATGTTTAATTTAGGGTTTTTTGCCCTAGATGGCAACCCCTCACTATATATGAGGGAATTTTATTGCGTCTGTGTATATCTGTATTCTTAGTGAGGAAGAGAGAGGAGATTGAGAGCAAAGAGGGAATTAAAGAGGATGTGCTGTAGGTTGTATCTCTTCAGATTGCTGGATAATATAAAAGGAAGGATTGATTGTTTCTCTATGGACGTAGCCCAAACTAGGTGACTCATGTATATATGTGCCTCTCTTGTTTTATGTATTTTCAGTGTTTATATTTCTGCAACATTTTATGTGTTCCATTGCTCTGTAATATATATTTTTCTAACAACTGGTATTAGAGGCGAAGGTCTATTTGGCTGATAAACTCGCAGGAGAAAAGGGTTCTTGGTTCGAGTGGGACCAATGGCAGAAGATGGTAGGTTTAGGGTCGAAAAATTTAATGGCTAAAACTGCCAGTTGTGAAATATGCAGATGGCATATTATTTGTACCAGAGAGATTTGTACCAACCATTGAGTGGAAAGACAAAGAAGCTGATGTGTATGACAGACACAAAATGGGATATTCTCGATAGAAAAGCACCTAGAACAATACGGCTGTACCTAGCGGTGTCAGTAGCGTTTAATATTTCAAAGGAAACAACAATAGAGGGTTTAATGTTGACATTGGCCAAACTATATGAAAAAACCTTGGCCTCGAATAAGGTATTTCTTATGAAGATATGAAGATGTCAGAAGGTGGATCTGTTGCTGATCATTTAAATGAATTTAATACACTTACCAGCCAGTTAAGTTCTGTAGGGGTAACTTTTGATGATGAAGTTAGGGCTCTGTTATTCCTGTGCTCATTTCCAGAAAGTTTAGTTATGGCCATTAGTAACTCTGTCTTTGGATCTAGTGCTTTAAAGTTTGATGATGTTATAGGTGTAATCCTTAGCGAGGAAATGCGATGGAAAAGCTCCGGTGAGACATCAAGTAATGCTTTGACTGCAAAGACTAGGGAAAGAAAAATGGAAAGAGGAAAGAACCTGGATATCGCAATAAGCCAAGAAAAGGCAGATCCAAGTCTAGATTAGGAATGGGGTGCTAGAAATGCAGGAAGAAAATACACTTGAAGAAAGATTGCAAGTCTCGAAAGGGAAAAGAAGGAGATGCGCAACAAGAAAACAATCATGAAGTGAATGTGATAGGTGATGTATTGCAAGATGATTTGATTCTTTCATTAGAAAACATTATTGATGTCTGGGTGGTAGATTTAGGGGCCTCATTCCATGCCACACCTGATAGGAAACATTTCCATGATTATGTTTAAGGAGATTTTGGACAAGTTTGATTGGATGATGATAAACCTTGTAAAAGCATTGGAATTGGTACATTTTTCATAAAACAACAAAATGGAAATCAATGGCTATTGAAGGCGATAAGGCATGTTCCAGATCTGAAGAAAAATTTGATTTCAATAGGGAAGTTGGGAGGTGAAGGCTGTGTAACTACTTTCAGAAATAAAACCTGGAAGGTCACTAAAGGAGCGCTGGTAATAGAAAAAGGAGAAAAGGTTGGTACATTGTATTTATGCAATAGTATTTCTAATTCTATTAATGCTTTAACCTCTACATGACAAGATACAACATTATGGAATCATAGGCTTGGGCACATGAGTGAGAAGGGATGCAGATCCTTCACTCAAGAAATTTGTGGCCAGGTTTGAAGCATGTTGATTTGGAATTCTATGAAAATTGTGTTTATGGAAAATAGAAGAGAGTTAGATTTCTCAAAGTTAGGAAAGAAAAGAAGAACGAAAAAATGGAGCTTGTGCATACATAAGTATGGGGACCTGCTCAGGTATCATCTCTTGGTGGCTCTCATTATTATATTACTTTTATTGATGATGCAACTAGAAAAACCTGGATTTATTGTATTTGAAATAAATTTGATGTATTTGATACTTTCAAGAAATGGAAATCTTTGGTTGAAAATGAGACAGGAAAAAGGTTGAAGTGTTTTAGATCAGAAAATGGACGTGAATATTGCAGCAAAGAGTTTGATAGGTACTGTTTAGAAAATGGAATTCCCAGAGAGAAGATAGTTCCAAGAACACCACAATAAAATGGTGTTTCAGAAAGGACGAATGGGACAATCATGGATCGTACAAGGTGCATGAGATTACATGCAGGATTGCCTTTACAATTTTGGGCAGATGATGTAGATACTGCTATTTATCTAATAAACAGAGGGCCTTCAATTTGCTTGGATGGTGGTATTGCAAAGGAGGCATGGACAGGTAAAAAGGTAAACTAATCTTTTTTAAAGACTTTGGTTGTGAAGCCTTTGTCCACATTAATAAATAAAATAGAACAAAGCTTGAGGAAAAATCAAAGAAATGTACCTTT
>APFE030645071.1:195148-208044 GCA_000404065.3 Pinus taeda
GATAAGCTACCATCGCCCTAGCTGGTTTATTTCTATTTCCGGTTGTAAGCATATTTCAGTATTTTCCATTAATGAAATGAAGTATTATTTCCGCTGCATCTTTGTGTATATGGTTATCTCTGTATTTTATTGCGTTCCTGTTTAAATCTGGATCAACTAGAAACCTACAAGATGATCATGTAGGAATCATAGGAAACCTGCAAGATGAAGCATAAAGCTAATTTTGAGGTGTTGGAGGTGTTGGGAAGATTGGAAAAGGTGTGCGATGGTGGGATAGGGTGTTATAAGGTCTAGAAACACTAGGATTCAATATCCAAGAGAAGAGATGGCTAGATCCGTTTAATATGTCTAGGGGAATTTCAATGAAAAAGGACAAAAAAACTAGTGAGGGTGATGGTGGACCAAGAGATGGTTGAGGTGGATGAGGTAGAAGATGGATGCTGGTGATGAAGTCTAGACCTCCTCCTGAAGTACCTCCAATTCTTAAAACATGTGTGTCTTCCAAGAACTATGCAACGAGATACATTCTCATAACTAGAAAAGCATGAATCAATTGCCCATATTATGCATGAAGAAAGTGCTAAAGGAAATGAGAACATGAGTGAGATCTTATTGTAGAAAGAGAATACTGGAAAAAGATGACAATGAAATGAACCAAGTACTGAATCAAGACAACAAACTCCAAAGCTCATGCAAGAACTAGAAATCTGTGTTTTTGGGGTTGCTGAAGGGTCTCTTCCTCAAGTCATGGTCCCAAAGGGAGGAGGTGAGGCCGAGACACCTGCTGAAAACCTTATGGTGATCTCTTTCTCCTTGCTAACATTCTAATTGGAAGAAGGCACAAATGGATGCAAACTAAAATACAACCAATCTACTCGACACTATTGTAATGGAAATGCAACTACTTAAGCAAATGAACAATTAAACCATGAACCTATGCTAGCATACATGTACAATAAAGAGAAGCCTTAGATACTAGGGTTTGGCCATAACCCAAGAGATTTAACCCTCTGAGTTAGCTCAGTGTTGGCTCAAAACAAAACTCATTCTTATTATCAAAACCATGGATTACATCAAAAAATGTCGCAAGTCTTGCAACTCGAAAATAGAGTAGAGTTTTACAATAAAAAATATGAATCCTACTAAGGTCCTAGGCCTCTCTACATATACATCTAAAGTCTTCAACGAATTCCTTAAAATTAGGGAGGCTCAGCTCCCAAAATTGAGATAGACTAGTGCTTTGTCTTTCACTTGCTTGGCTGCCTTATAGTCCTCATGGTTTGGCTATTTGCACTCTGAGCTGATGGAGGAATATTCAGATGAAGGGGTAGTAAATGAGGAAGATTTACCTCCTATAATTCCTCTCCGTTGTCCCATTCAAGTTTTGACCAAGGTCTTTGCCAAAATTACTTTTTTTTATCCTTTAATCCTACATTAAACGCACATTAGACCACAAAGCAAAATATCCAACTCTAACTCATGTCATAAACAAAATACAATAAAAAATATGCAATAAGTTGTGAGAATAGTTGATTTGACTAAGCTAGGAGGTGAATTAAGGCCCATATAATTACCCAATGATGAGGCTCATCATCACCCCCCTACTGAAAGTGTTGCTCATCCTCTAAGCAACTTAGTCAATGTCCATGTTCTTCATGGCTTTGGTAGCCTCTCTGACATCCCATGCCTCTACTATGGTCTCTTCTTCTTGTTCATAGAGGTTTGCTTTCTTTTCTACTTCTTCCCACTGCCTCTTTTCTCTTCTTCTTCTCTCGCTTATAGCATCCCTAGGAGTAGTGGTGGACTGAGTTTTAGGCCTATCCAATTGACCTTCAACCTTTGCATTGATTGCTTATACATTGGTGTTCTATTGAGTGCCTCTTTCAACCTTTGAGGGGAGTGGTATTCTCTGATATTCAAGTTGTGTGGTAGTGTGTTCCATCTCCTTAAGGAGGCATGTATGCTCTCATCCCCTAGCAGACTAAACATATCCTCAAAATGTGAAATTTCTTGCTCTTGGTCAGCAAGATATATAGGTGCTAGTTGAGGATAATTTGCAATCAGATTGCGGGTGTTGATTAGGGCCATGGGATTTAATTGTTCAGCTCTGATGAAAAGAGGTTCGTTTTTCTCTCTAGCCAATATTCTTTTCATCTATGTAGCCCTTGACTCCTCATTGTTCATCCACGATGCCAAAGCCATTAATTGTAGGTCTCATAGCTTGACATTAGGATCCCAAACATTCATGTCTGTGAGGGCCATGTTGTGCAAGTAGAACTCAACCATTTTGGCCCTATCCTCTAATGTACTTTGATCACAAAGATCAATAAACTTCCTATAGTCCTGAAATGGCATGGTGCCCCTTTGTGCTAGTGTTTTAATCTAAAACTGCAACCATTTTTATTTGAGGTAAACAACATAGGATTTAGCTGGCATCCTACACTGGATGGCCTCCAAGGAGAGGCTAGCCATAGTTGGTTCTCCCTTTCCTGTAGCTGTCTCCCCAACCATGCATTTTCCCTGTCAAGTTGATATCTCATTATTGCTTCTCTACCCCTTAAGCCACTTAGCTCTTTGTCCATTTCTTTAAGCTTCTCTTCCATGTGACCAATGTATTTCACCCCTTTTGACTTGGCGATTTGCATCCATCGGTGGGTTCTGGCCCTCTCCTTTTCAAGTTCGAAAAAGAATGGGATGGCAAATTTTTGAGGTATCACCCTGCCTCCTTCAATAAACCGGTAGTAGGAGTCTAGGTTAGGTTGGGGACTTGGTTCTTTTGTTTCAATTTCTTCTTCTTTTGTTTCTTGTTGCTCCCCTACTTTGCTTTCTAATTTCTGTGCTTCTTGTAGTTTTTGCAAAGTATCTTGTAGGACTATTTTTGCTTCCTGTAGGTTTTTCTATGGATCATGTAGGATTACCTTATCCTTTAAGAAAGTTGATCTGGTACTAAGCCTCCTTAAATAGGTTATTGGTGAATTAGGGGAAGGCATTTTTTAATTTTGGTGTAGGGGAATATTCAATCTCAATAGGGGTTTTTGTTGATATTTGTGGCTTCCCTTGTTTGATTCTTGTGCTCTTTCTTGTTCTGAAATATAGAGGGGTTTGCCTCCTTCTTCTCCATTTTTTCTTGACTAGGGTGCTGAGAGTAGTGAGGGAAGCTACTGCCTCCCTCTCTAGGGCATATGGAGACACCCTAGGTGACTCCTCCTTGTTTTCTTCCCCTTCTATTTCAATGCCTTCTTCCTCTCTACTTTTCTTATCTTCTTCCTCTTACCATTCTTCCTCATCTCCATCAGTTTCTTCCTTAGTTTCCTCCTCTGTTTCAGCATCATCCTCCTTCTCTTCTTCTGTTTCTTCATTTTCCTCTGTATTAGTTTCTTCTTCATCCATCTCATCCCCATCTAGCTCTGTATCTTCTTCTTCTTATTTTTCCTCCTCACTGACAGAAGGACTAACATCATAGGTGAGGGGTTTGATGTCATCCTCTACTGGAAAGTCTCTGAAAACTGACCATGTTATAGGGATCTTGAGATTTTGGAGGGAATCCTCAATGAGGGTCCTATTCAACCCATGGTGAGCCAATTGTTGGAAATTCCCTTCCTTTACTTTGTCGTTGGAGTCTATGAGTGATTGCATCAAGAAATAGGGTATGCTGAGTCTTCGGTGAACTGGTGTCTCTACCCCAAATCTTAATTATTCAAGGATCCTAAAGTAGTAGCCATAAACAACACTGTATCTACCCTCACATGAGATATATTTGATGAGTTGGTAGCCTACCTCACTCCATGGGTATGGCAGACTGTCCCTCGTTGCTCCATTTTTATCCTCTGTGGGTTCTTCACCTTCTAAAAAGAATTTCCTTTTTTCCACTTGCTTGTATACTTTGTCTTCTTTTCTCCATGGAATTCCTAGGGGAAGTCTTGTGACCCTACTGATGAGCTGTAGGGTGATATCTATAGTGGGCCCTCTAACTATAATAGTGGCATGGGTTCTGCTGTGTGGAGTGAGGGAATGAGAAAATTCTTGAGCCACCCCATCATCATACACTGTGAATTTTTCGAAAAACCCCATCTAGTTGTGTCTTGTAAATATTCCAAGAACTTGGGGGTATTGTTGTATCCTCACAGTGTTTATGGGTTCTGTCCTATTAAACCCTCCTATCATCTTGCTTGTGAGGCTTGAGGAGAAAATGAGAGGTTTGACACAAAATTTTTAAGTTTAGGAGGAAAATAGAGTTTACTGTGTATGTAATTCACCTCGTACAGTTGCTAACTCCACTAGATTTTAGAGCATTTCTAGTTCATTTGCTTGTAAACGGGGATGGATTTTTAGATCCCACCTCCTTAGAATAGTGGAAGTGGATAATTCTCGTGATATCCCCTCTTGAACTCTTCTCTTCCTATCTTGTAGACTACCTCCGTGTATCCTGTAGACTGCTCCTATAGAAATTCTTATGCATGCTCTTGTAGGAATCCTCTTGTAGAATGATGGATCCTTGCTTCTGGTGGGTGGCCAGATTTATGAGAGCGACTTGAGTGAGGGAGTTTTGGGGAGGTGGAATGCATGTATTCATGCAAACGATGTTTTATTTCCCTTTATGATGTTTTGGGGTGAGGTGGTGTGCTGGTAGCAGAGGTACGTTGCCATTTTTGGACCATTGGTCCCCACTACTACCTCATCATTTCCTCTCCTTGTAATCAGCTCCCACCTCGTAGATCCGTAGTTAACCACCTCTTGTCCTACTCCTCCTCCATCTTTGAGTTGATTGCAACCACGTGTGAGAGGACACCCAGTTTTTCATGTGATAACTGAATGAAGGTAGCCAAGTTAACTTTCCACCTTTTCACTTATAAACCTACTATCGTGTAACCCTTACAACTTTTTATCAAATGATGCATATGAGTGAGTGAGCAGGATACTTACCTATGGTCTCAATGCCATGTTGCGTTGTTTATTTGCTGCATGGTCATTCTTCTTTCTCCTCTTGCTATCTAATGATGGTTTCTTGGCTTTTGTAGGTGTATGTGACTGAAGGTCTGATGTTGTTGCTGCTGTGGAGCTCATGGATCATCCTGGTGAAGCCCTATAGCTAATGATTGATATTTTGTGGGACAGGCTGCTACAGGATTTCCTACAAGATTCCTTATAGCTGCTTCTCTAGAATTTCTTAGTTATGTTGCTGGCTGGGGCTGTGAGGATGGTGCAATGAATGGACAGAGGGAGTAGGATTGCGTGTGGAGCAAGGGAAATTTAGGTAACGATCTTACCCTCCTCTATTTTTCCTTTTTTTTTTTTTCTTTTTTCATAACTGGCAGAAAATGATCTCTTTTTTTTTTGGATAGTGATTGCAGGGATGATGATAATGGACAATGTGAGGTGTTAGATCATGCTAGGATGAATTATAGGGACCTACTAACACTACTATTCACCCTTGCATTGCTTCCTATAGGTTTTCCGGGCCACTGTAATTCCTACAGGATAATTCTGTAGGTTTTCAAGGGATCCTGTAGAAAACACAGTCTATGTATAAATTGAAGTAGTGGAGTGGAAAACAATAGAAATGATGGAGTGATGCATGGTGAGGAGTGGAGGAGATGGATATGTGTGAGGCAGGGTTTCCTTTGGATCCTCTTTTTGCTTCTTGATTGTCTTTCTTGCCCACCTGCAAATAACAGTTATATCTTTTTCTCTCTTCTTTTTTTGTTTGAAAAAACACCTAGGCTGCCTTAGAGAGGTTTTCACCCTAGATGTTTGCCCTGGCCGCCTCAAGTAAGGTTTTCACCCAGAGAGCTTCTTCTTTTTCTTTCTATTTTTTCTCATCCTTGGGCCACCTCATGAGGTTTTCAACCCAAATATGGGACTCAGGTGCCTCATGGAGCTTTTCACCTAAGTCCTTATTCTTTTTTCTTTTCTTTTTTCTTAGTGGCTTGATGAGGGAGGAGCTAAAACTTGCTCCACCATCATCACTGTTTTATTGATATTTTCAATGAACTCTTGCTTTGATAAAGGCCTCTTGTACATTTTCAATCAGTGTACATTAACAAGCAATGAAACGGCTTCTTAATCTATAGTTCTAATTTGCACTCAACCATTATCATGGAATCTCTCCACCACATAAGGTCTGAGCCATCTTGTCCTTAGCTTGCCCTTGAAGTATTTATACATAGAATCATATAACAATGCCCAATCGCCCTCTCGAAATTTCTTCTCCTTAATATGTTTATCATGCCATATCTTCCTTTGAAGCTGAACTATATTTGTATGTAGGAGGGCTTGCATTCTAAATTCATCCAAGCCATTCAACTGGGACAATCTTTCTTTCTGTGCATGAATGGGATCCAAATCCAGTTGAGCTGCCATCCTTAATGTGCTATATTCAAATTCAATGGACAACAAAGCCTTTTTCCCATAGACCAACTCATAGGGTGTAAATCCAGTGGTGGTATTCCATGTTGTATTATAGGCCCAAGTGGCCTCAACTAGTCTATCTGCCCAATCCTTTCTGCTGCTGCTCACTACCTTAGTTAAGATGCTTTCCAGTGCCTTTTTGATCACCTCCACTTTCCCATTAGCTTGTGGATGATAGGGAGTGGAGGTCCTATGCTTGATTTTGTGATGGCTGAGCAGTTATTCAATCATGTTGGAGGTAAACTAGCTGCCTTGGTTTGTGACTAGCTCTCTAGGGTGCCCAAATTTGTAGAATACATTCTCCCTTAGGAACTCAACCACTTTCTCTTCTGTTGCTTCCATAATTTCCTTATTTTTAGCCTACTTAGTCAAATAATCTATGCGCACAATAATGTACTAGTTTTTCTTTGAAGGAGGGTTGATAGGCCCAATGAAGTCCATGCCCCACTTGTCAAATGGCTCAAAAGTCACTTAAGGTTGTAGGGGAATTTCATCTCTTGGAGTAGGCTTCCCCATCCTTTGGCACCGATCACACTAACTAATGTACTTTTTCACATCCTGGTGAAGAGTGGGCCAATAATACCCTTATTGTAACACTTTGAATGTTGTACTCTTTGCTAAAAAGTGACCTCCACAGGGCCCATCCTGACAAGTTATAAGGATGTGAAAAACTTCCTCTTCCCTTACACACCTTCTTAAGATTTGATTTGGGCCAAGTTTGAAAAGATTGCCCCCAATCCAGGTGAATGGGGCTCTCTTCCTGACTATCTTTCTCTTTTTTTTGGAGGGCAAGTTTGGTGGGAATTGTGCAAATACCAAATAGTTTTCTATATCAACAAACCATGGAGAGAGAACTGAAATAGCAAACAAGTGCTCGTCTGGTAACTGGTCATCCACCATCCCTTCTTCACCTACAAGCAGATTCACCCTAGACAAAAAATCTGCAACAACATTTTCTTTTCCAAGCTTATCAACAATGGTTAAATCAAACTACTATAATAAAAGAAACCACCTTATAATTCGAGCATTCACATCTAGTTTGTTCATTAAATATTTGATTGTAGCATGGTCAGTATGCACAAATGTTTGATAACCTGTAATGTAATGCCTAAATTTGTTTAATGAATGCACAACAACCAGGAGTTCCTTTTCGGTCACTATATAATTTAGCTCAGCCTTTGAAAAGTTTTTACTGATAAAATAGATGGAGTAGGGCAGTATTTCCTTTACCTGGCCTAAGGCTTCTCCTATGGCTTTGTGTGAAGCATCAACATGAATATGAAAAGGGAGGGCCTAGTTTGGGCCTCAGAGAATTGGTGCAGTGGTTAACTTACCCTTTAGAATGTCTAAGGCCTATTGACAACCTTTTGACCATATAAACTCAGAATCTTTGGCAAAGAATCCAAATAAAGGAGAGACCAACTTGCTGAAGTCCTTTATGAACCTTTGGTAATATCCGACTAACCCCAAGAAACTCTTGACATCTTTTTTCTTTTGCGGAGGTGGGACCCTTTGGATGATTGATATTTTGTTCGGGTCCACCTGTAGTCCTTATTGAGATATTGAATGACCTAGCATGGTCCCTTCAGTCATTAAGAATTCACATTTTTCTCGACAAAGAGAGAGGTTCATTTCAATGCATTTGTGTAATAATTTGCCTAGGTTGGTTAGGGCTTCTTGGAAATCATAGCCATAAGGTGTAAAAGCATCCATATAAATTTCCACCACATCATGTACTAATTCGGCGAAAATACTTAGGACTTCTCTCTGGAAAGTGGCACGATCATTGCATAGACCAAAAATAAGGACCCTATAGGCAAAAGTACCCCAAGGATAGGTGAATGTGGTCTTATCCTAGTCTTTTGGGTAGATTTGGATTTGGTTGTACCCACTGAATCCATCTAGAAAAGAAAAAAACTTCTTCCCTACGATGCCATCTAGCACTTGGTCGATGAAGGGTAGGGGAAAATGATCCTTCTTTGTGGCTTTGTTCAACTCCCTGTAATCAACACAAATTCTACACTTACAATTTTTCTTGGGAACTAGCACTAAAGGAGAGACCCACTCACTGTTGGAGATAGGGTAAATGAATATTGCATCTAGCAGTTTTTGCAGTTCTTCTTTGACTATATCTTTAAGAGTTGGATTCATCCTCCTTTGTGGTTGCCGGACAGGCTTGCAATCTTCTTTGATGTATATGTGATGAGTACACACTGAGGGGTGTACTCCATTCATTTCCTTGTCTCCAAGTGAAAGCTTCTAGGTTTTCTCTCAACATGTTGCATAGATTTTCCTCTTCGAGAGCAGAAAGAGATGGATTAATTTTCAAGGTTTTCTCTGGGCCGAATTCTATGGTTTTGACACAAAGTGGGTTGGAATCATCCAAGCATAAGTCAATTGGATGATTTTTCTGAGTTTCCCTTAGTTCTTCTTCTAATGGTAATGAACCAGGAGTTGGACTTTGGACCAGGTGTTCAATTAAGTCATCCTCATCTTGCTTTCCTCCTCCTATGGTTTCTTCCAAAGCATAAAATTGGGTGGAATAAACCTCATATTCTTCCTCCTCCTCCAACAATAAAGGTAAATCATGGTCTAGATAAGGTTGAGCAAGAGGGTATATGACTAACTGTTTGGACATATGCCCGTTCCCGATGGTCATATTCCCAGTTATGTATCTAATGTAAGCATCAGTTGTGGCCAACCATGGCCTCCCAAGCATGAGAAGGTAACCAATAAGCTTAGCCTTAGGTTGGAGAACTAGAAAATCTGCAGGGTACTCCCAGGAGTCAATGGAGACCATTACATCCTCCACAATTCCCTCAAGGGTGATTGTGGAACGGTTTGCAAGTTGTATAACTATTGTGGTCTTCCTCAATGACCTTTGGAGGTTGATATTAAGCATGGTGTCCTTGCTCATCACATTAATGGCAGACCCAAGATTGATCAGAGTGTGTGGGAAAATGGTGCCATTGATGTGCACATCTACTACAGGGCTTCCAGGGTCCAAATATTTCAGACATATTACCTGCCCCAACATTAAGTCAGACAACTTCCTAATGACATTAATGGTAGGGGAATCCCTTTTTCTTCTTCCTGGATGCTTGAAGCACTTCTCCTTAACCAACTTATTGTAAATGGCGACATATTTTATTGCCTAGAGAAGGGGGATCTTTACACATAGATTTTTCAATTCTCCTAGAAGTTCAGTTTCTTTTGGTGTGGGCTGGAGTGGTTGGGCTAATCTCTTAGGCAAAGGGTGGATTTACCTTAAGGTTGCTTTCCTATATTTCTTCCTCAACCTCCCTATGTGGAGAGGGAGGTTAGTTATCTAGGAGAATTATCCCATATCTTAGGTTGATCTCTTGGATTTCTACAACATAAGATGGGTATGATGTCTCTCCACTGTATACTTGTTGAGCCTGCCTATTTTTCGGGTTCGAATTTGGCTAGGCAGGCATCTAGGGTTTCTTGGGTGGATCAGAGTGTAGGAGTTGTGGTTGGGTAGATGGTGGAGGAAATAGAGCTAGAGCATTGTTGTATTGGGGCCTCCACCCCTAGAGTGGTGGAATCCACGAAGGTTGTGGTAGAGCGTAAGGTTGAAATGACTAGCTAGCTAGCTGAGAATGATACTGAGATGCATAGGACCAAGGATGGGGTGTAGACCAGGAAGGATGAGTAGGGGTTCCCCAAGAAGATATAGCTATGGTTTGGTTGGGGTTGTAATATGCATGGGATGACCCTTGCATACCCTGTTGGTATGGTCTAGGCCCAAGAGGTCTCGTTTAGTTGATGTAGAAAAACTACTTAGTGACCCCTTCAGCTCCTTGATATACAACTTTGAGTCTGGGTAAAGAAGGGAACTTGTCTGTGGAATGGTTTTCTTTACAGACCGAGCAAATTTCAATACAATTCAATTGACATTCATTCCTAGGATGCCTCCTGGTGCATCTAGGACAAAATATGGCAAAGCCTCTCCCTGCTTCCTCTTGCTTCCTTTTGGTATTCATGGTTTCCAATTGCAAGGCAAGGGTTTGCAGCATCTCAATTTTGAAATCTTCCAACATATTTCCAATTTCGCCCTTGATGGATGAGTTGGAAGATGATGTACTGGCCATAGGTTGACTACTCCTACCCTTTTTCTTGGCTACCCTAGAATGGTCTCTAAAGACAATTTTGATATCCTCATAGGGTAATTGGTAGATATCTCCTCCTGCTAACAAATGTAAGGTATCCAGAAGATCTTCCCTTACTCCTCTGAGGAGGACCAGCTTTAGTGACTCAAAGTCAAGTGTGCATTTGGCCCTTTTGTAACTGAGCTGGAATCTTTCTTCGTAGTCTTCTAAGGATTCATCCTAGCCCATGGTCATCTTGAAAATTTCTTCTTTAGTATCCTTTGACCTACAGTAGTCTTGATATTTTTTGTTAAAATTCTGTTGCATTTGAGCCCAAGTTGTGATGCTATCTCCAGGTAAACCCATGAACCAGCGCAATGTTGCATCCTTGAGGGTAGATGGAAACAATTTTAACTTTTTCTCATCACCTGTATAGTCATAGGTTTAGCATATAACAACAAAATCAAATAGGAAAGTGTCTGGGTCCTCTATGGTTAGGCTATGGAAATGAGGTACGGCAGAGGGTCTTATATTCTTCATCTTGGTGTCCCCATTGGTTTACCTAATAGGGAAGGTGCCCTTAACTCTCTCTCTATTCCCTCTGTCATTTCAGTTTTCAGCCATTGGTTTAGTAGAAATAGGTTCCTCTTCTTCTTCTTCTTCCCTTGTAGGTTCTTCAAATATGTCAGGTTGCTCACCTAAAGGTTCCTCCAGTTGACAGCCACCGAAGAAGAGAGAAGGTTGGTTATTGGATGCAGTGGAGTTATTTGGCAAGAATTTCCCTAAATTGTCCCTATTCCTACGAGGCATGAAAGGAAATGTTTTTGGGTTGGATTTTATAAGATATTTTTAAGCTCGAAAGTACTTTGCAAAAATGAAATTACTGATTGAATGAAAAATACTAACAAAAAAAAAAAATTACTTGTTGAATTGAAATTCTACTTGCAGAATGGAAAGGAAAGCAGATAATGACAACTGAAAGAAAGGAGGCTACTAGATTACTTTTGTAGAAATAAACTAATGGAAGAAAATTGGAGACTAGAAATAGAAGTAAAGAAAGTAGTAATCACATTCTACTCAGAAAACTCCTCGAAAACAACACCAAAAAGTGATGAGCACAAGTATTGCAGCAAGGATGCTACAACTCCTGGGCTTCCAGCTTTACTTATCAACTTAGGGTTTGTACAAACTTGGAGGTGACAATGCTATATGCACAAGTAAAAGTGAAGGTCCTCTGTGTTGTCATTGTTCATCCAGCAAGAGACTTTAGGGATTCCAAGCCAGACTTCTATAGAGTCAGAAGAAGCTTGATTCTTTGATGGAAGAAGAGAAAAATTATTCTAAGAGAGCTACTCTACTGCAATAATGAAGAAAACAACATGTAATGCTAAATCACACCATATCCTAATTAACCATTTAAACAGCAATGCTAAGAAAAATTGTTGAATCAACACTAACCTAATGCTACTATCTAAGTTACAGAAGTAAAGAGAATCAAACCATACTAATGTGTGAGTAAGAAAACTAAACTAAATCTATTTTCACTTTTTTGGTTTTCTTTGGTAAAATCAAGCATGCAATTTAATTGTTCTTGTGGATGTGATAGATGGATGGAAAGTGGTTGAGGGTGGCTAGAAGGTTTAGGGAGTGGTTGGATGGTGTGGAAGGGTTCTAGGAGGCTTTTTGTGACTTCCTAGAGGTTCCTCATCAATTCAGCCTCAAAACAGGAATTTTAGGAAAACCTAGAGGATGTACTAGAAACCTATAAGATGATCCTGTAGGAATTATAGAGAACCTATAGGATGCAGTCGAAAGCTAATTTTGAGGTGTTGGGAAGCTTGGAAAAGGTGTGTGATGAGTGGGATAGGGTGTTAGAAGTTATAGTAACACTTAGGAGTCAATATCCAAGAGAAGAGATGGCTTGATTCGCTCAATGCGTCTAGGGGAATTTCAATGAAAAAGGACAAAAAAACTAGTGAGGGTGATGGTGGACCAAGAGACGGTTGAGGTGGATGAGGTGGAAGATGAATGCTGGTGATGAAGTCTAGACCTCCTCCTGAAGTACCTGCAATGCTTAAAACATGTGTGTCTTCCAAGAACTATGCAACGAGATACATTCTCATAAACTAGAAAAGCATGAATCAATTTCCAATATCATGCATGAAGAAAGTGCTAAAGGAAATGAGAACATGAGTGAGATCTTATTGCAGAAAGGGAGTGCTGGAAAAACATGACAATGAAATGAACCAAGTGTTGGGTTGTGTTATATTATTTACACATAGTTAACAGGGGGTTTGAGGGGTACCTGTAACCCCACTTTATGGGGTCCGGGGCAGCGCCCTGGAAAATTTTGGTTTTGGACCCTATGTTAGGTTG
>APFE030645071.1:212182-244126 GCA_000404065.3 Pinus taeda
ATGAAAAATCAAGCTGGTAGTCTCGGTTTTGAAATCCAGTGGGAAATCTCTGTGTATATGTTTTTTATGTGTTATGCTCTCGCATTTTTATTTTTCCTGTGATTTAGAATTCATATGCAGGTAATTTCTGTACAGGGTTAAAACCTACGCCAAGTATTGAGTCAAGACAACAAACTCCAAAGCTCATGCAAGAACTAGAAATCTGTGTTTTTGGGGTTGCTGAAGGGTCTCTTCCTCAAGTCATGGTCCCAGAGGGAGGAGGTGAGGCTAAGACACTTGCTGACAACCTTATGGTGATCTTTTTCTCCATGATAACCTACTAATTGAAAGAAGGTACAAATGGAAGCAAACTAAAATACAATCAATCTACTCTACACCGTTGTAATGGAAATGCAACTACTTAAGCAAATGAACAATTAAATCATGAACCTATGCTAGCATACATGTACAATAAATAGGAGCCTTAGCTACTCATGTTGGGCCCTAACCCAAGAGCTTCATCCATCTGAGTTAGCTCAGTGTTGGCTCAAAACAAAACTCATTCTTATTATCAAAACCATGGATTACACAAAAAACTGTCACAAGTCTTGCAACTCGAAAATAGAGTAGAGTTTTACAATAAAAAATACGAATCTTACTGTGGTCCCAGGCCTCTCTACTTGTACATCTGAAGTATCCAATTAATTCATTAAAATTAGGGAGGTTCGGCTCCCAAACTCGAGATATACTCGTGCTTTGTCTTTCACTTTCTTGGCTGCCTTCTAGTCCTCATGATTTTCCTATTTGCACTCTGAGCTAATGGAGGAATATTCGAATGGAGGGGTAGTAAATGAGGATGATTTACCTCCTATAATTCCTCTCCCTTGTCCCATTTGAGTTTTGACCAAGGTCTTTGCCAAAATTCCTTTATTTTATCCTTTAATCCTGCATTAAATGCACATTAGACCACAAAGAAAAATATCCAACTCTAAATCATCTCATAAACAAAATATAATTAAAAGTATGCAATAATTTGTGAGAATAGTTGGTTTGACTAAACTAGGAGGTGAATTAAGGCCCATATAATTAGCCAATGATGAGGCTTATCAGCTATATATGAGAGAATTGTATTGCGTCTATGTATATCTATATTTTGAGTGAGGAAGAGAGAGGAGATTGAGAGCGAAGAGGGAATTACAGTGGATCTTTTGTAGGTTGTATCTCTTTAGTTTGCTAGATAATATAAAAGGAAGGATTGTTTGTTTCTCTGTGGACATGGCCCAAACTAGGTGAACCACGTATATCTGTGTCTCTCTTGTTTTATGTGTTTATGTGTTTATATTTCTGCAATATTTTATGTTTTCCATTGCTCTGTAATATATAATTTTCTAACATCATTATCTTCAGGGCTTCCTTGATTTTCCTCTTTTGATAGTGGTCTTCTCTTGCAATGATCATAGCATTCTCGAAACAAATATGATGCTTAGTTTTCAAGGAGTGTTCAACAAGGGCTGAAGTGTGTGGCCATCATTTTTAATATTAGCTCCATGCTCTTTCAATCTTCTTTGCAAGGAGTTTCATGTTTCTCCAATATAATTTTTACCACATGAGCAATCAGTTTGTTAGACTCCTTTAAGCTAATCATGGCCAATACTTTCTTTCATAGATTTCATTCTTTGCTTGATTGTTCCAACTATTGTGAACTGAGTGGTTATATATTTCTTACCCATAATTTTTGTAATCTTGTCAGTAACTCCCTGGATGTAAGGGAGGTAGACCTTACCATTTTGTGCTTGAGGACTAAGTTTTCCTTTAGCTCTTCTCACAACCTTCCTAATGTCCTTGTCCTCATATCTTATATTATTAAAGGTAGTAGCAAAGTGTTTATTTTCTTCCTCTAGGTGATCGACACTAGAAATCCCAAGGGCCCTGACAACAAGATGTATTAAGAAGACCAAAATTTTGAGTAGGATGGTGATAAGAGACAACATGGAGGTAAATATCCATATGAGTTTTCTTTCTAAAAAATTGATGCCCTAAGGTACCATCTTCCCTTTTGGTAATAAGAACATATAGGAATGGCATGTTTTTATTCTCCTCCATTTCCTTAGTAAACTTAATCTCAAAAGAGATAGAATTAAGGTGATTGAAAAAATTATCAAGTTCTATTTTACCATGTGTCCATTTTAAGTTTGTTTCATCAACAAATTTCTTTTACCCAATTTGTTTTAAAGGGTAGGATTTTATGGATTTCTTCTCGTTGTATTCCATGTATAAGTTCACAACAATTGGTGAGTGTGTAATCTCATTACATCTCTAGGGATATGCTCATAATAGTTTCCTTGGAAACTGAAAAATGTGGAGCACAGACAAATATCAACTAGTTTGTGGTTGTTTCGAGATCAACAACCACCTTAATAACTTGAATGGAGTTTTTGAAAGGAATTTTGGTGAATAGGGACACCACATAAAAACTTACTAGGATGTCATTCTATTATGATGTCCCTGTTACCAAACCTCAAAGAATCCTTAGGAGCACAGCTTAATTTACTACAACCTATTATTTTGAAATTGGTGGACAGGTGTTACACATTATTTTGTCACAGCTCCTGCACTTCCTTGTGACATACCCTTAATTGCCCAAAACATGACCATTGTGCAGTGTATTCATTCATATATGCAACTCAGATCCTCCCTAAGACATTGATTGGAAAATTCCTTGATCTTCCCCTGAAGGAAATAGCTCTTAAACCATAATTTGAGAATCATCACTATTATGGGACTAAAAGCTGCGATGGTCACATATTGTACTATACTAGACCTGTGATGGCATCGATATGTTTACTTGTATACCTGAAATGATCCCAAAAAGGCAGTTTTCCCAAAGACGATGAGAATCTTCATGATCTAGAAGCTTCCAGAGCGGTGAGTTGGAGGTTGTTTGGCATAGATGGGGACTAATTCTCCCAACTTGGCCTTTTGCTCTTATCCCTATGAGATACCTCTTGACATAAGGGCCTACTGCTATCTTTGGAGAGATCCTAACTCCCTTTCCCAGCCTATATATTCATCCTCTCCCATTACCAAATGGTTGGTCTGTTGATCTATGCCTATTTACACCCTTATGCTAAGATTGTGCCTATATGCTACTCATTTGGCTTGGAGAAGGAGTGCTGGGAGAGCTTAGCTTGGACTTGGATATTCATTCAAGGAGAGCCTATCAACATCAAGGCTTGGTTGTATGCTTATTTACTATTAATATACAGCTACTGGTTCATTCGCCCTAAATGCGTATGCGCATGTATCATTTAGCTTAACATTCCTTGATCAGTTAAGTAGGTTGCTTTTGAATATGCTATTTGTATTTACATGCCTTATTGTGTCTTGATCTCTTGTGTAGGTGCATAAACACTGAGATTAGTAGGAACAAGCCCATGATGCAAGTGATTCAAGGTCTTCAACAAAGGATATCGAGATAGAATCCAAATGAGGTAAGTCATCTTCTTCATCTCTCTTTTCAATTGCAACTTAGGAAAGTGTCTAGTAGATTGTCACTTTCATTGCTAGACCCACTCATTGGGCTAGAGGGATGGTCTCTATTCATAAAGAGGATTTACCTAGTCAACAAAATGGTGACTCCACTGAGCATATGACCCTTTCCATTCAATCCTTAACCTTGTTTTTGTGATGATTTTGACCAACCATCCATTCCCAGACTTGTTTGCTTATCTGTAACTATTTTAACTTTCTGGTAATTTCTTGAAGGTTCTTAATTTTTGATGATCTTGAAGATTTTTTTCTTTATCTTTCTCAACCATCTTGGTTTTTTCCTTGACAGTCGCGATGACTTTGTGAATATGTTGATTACAATAGACATGATCACTGCTTTTCTTTTAACAAGTGCGATGATATTAGAGGTTAAAGAACATTAGGTTTTGTCTTCTTGTTTTCAGTATTTTTCCTTCTGTCAGTGGCTTACCAGTGTCATTTTAATGTACTTGTCTTGCTTGACATGGTTTTCTAATTGCAATCACCTCTTGATTTGGTTTAGGTGTGTTTGGAGCTTGATTTTCCTTCTAGAGTTTCTAGGACTTCTAGGGAATCCTTCATTCAGTCATTGGTCTTCTCATAAGAGATATGTTACCCTTGTTCAAAGAGTCTTTTTGCATTTGGACATATTTTGCAAGTCACTTTTGGTTCTTTGATATAAAGTTGTTTTCATTAGTGTCGAATCAAGTAGATGCTTTGAAAGTAACTTTAGTTCCATTGGAAAGCAATAGATTACAAAATTGTTTGTTTTTTATTGAATCAAAAGGAAGTGCTTGTTGCTTTTCTTGTGTTTTGGAAAGTGAAAGTGCATATCATTGAAGTATTTTCGACACATTTTTTGCATTCAAATCATAAAGTGAAAGATATTTTCATGATTAGTGAATTGTTTGCATTCTCTTTTTTATTTTTGCACTATTTTGCATTGATTGCATCTTTAGTGGAAAGAAAAAGATTTTAATTTCTATGGCATTGCATTTGTTAGTAGAATGAATGATTACATTTCATTTTTGCATTGAAAAGTTTGTATTGATTCTTTTGGATTGTTTGATGCATGATTTGGGTGTTTCTTTTCCCTAAATGGATAGCCTTCATCGAATGAAAGGATTTCAATTTCATAATTTAGGTGCATTTTAGGAAGAGGTGACATCGTTAAGGCCTTGAAATCAAAACATAATTTCAATATTAAATTTAAAATCTATCAATTAATCTAAGGAGAATTTGAAACATTAATGCCCATACATAGTGGTCTAGGCTAGAGATGTGTTCTGGCGTCTATAAAAATCAACAGCTGTCATTCACAATACTTTTGCATTAGATAGCACTAGTACAGACTTGTCCTCCCCGTACCATCAAGAATATAAAGGAAGAACCTCATAGGTTGCAAACCTTTATCCATAGGAAGCCAAGTCTGCCACCCTGTAAATGTAATACACTCAAAACAACATTCAGGGATATTTCCTACATGTATGTCAAGTCCTTGGTGAATTTATTCGCCAAGTTTTATATTGTAGTTCACAGTTACTTGCTAATCCTTTTTGCCTAGATTTGCCTGAGTAGTCATTACTATATTTTCTGACTCATTAAATTTAAAAAGATCATCGAGCACTTGTCTTTTCAAGATTTCTAAACTAATGAAAGCAAATAGAGTCACCTTTTTGTTCTTTTCTTTACTCTTAAAACATGAAAGGCAAAGTTTTTGTTTCAAATTCTAAAATTAATTGACCACGGAACAACATACTACAGAAATACTCCTTAGGAGATCGTAGGTTGATACCAATGGAAACATTTCTTGAGTTTATCAATCAAGGAAACCCCTCTGATGGGAATCCTAGTCCTTTTCCTTCTTTTGGAAATATTAGTTCTCTGTATATGGCAATGTTGTCCCTTCCTAGATTGATAATTGGTTTTCCAGTTTGGTTATTTTCAACCTCGATGGTTTAGGTAACATCTCATTCACCTTTGTGCTCTTATGGAGGAAGCTTCCAAAGAGTTTGAAAACCTTATAACTTTTAAACCTTGTCTTTCGACTGGGTATTGAAATCTTTCCCCTGTTCTTTCACTATTTGATATACTAATTGATCAAAAGGCATCTTTGGTCAACCCTACTCTCTCTGAAAGTGAGTCTCATGAGTCCATTATCGATTAATCATTGGTTGAGAAAATGGTAGACTTGGCTCCATCTTTAGTTAATTGTACCTTTAAGGTATAGAGTGAACCATATACTACTTAGGTTCTTCTAGTTTCTTCAGTTTCAAATGAACTCAAGGGAAAACCTCTTGTTCCCAAGGTGCATGAGAGTAGCTCTCCTGTTCCCATAGAGCAAGATAAAAATTCTCACATTCCTACGACACACCCTCCGAGTAGTTTTGTCACTTATTTTGATTGGAGTCAACTAAAAGGATATCGTCTTTGGTCTTATGTTGCTTTCCATATTACAGTACATGCTTACCATATGTTCATACCTAGCATAGTCATAGATGAGGGCACATCTGTTAGCATTCTGTCGTTAACTACTTGGCAAGATTTAGGTTCTCCTCAGCTTGTCCCCGTTACTCATACTTTGTTATATTTTAACAGAGGAACCAGTCAACCATTAGGGATCCTTCCTAAGTTTCCTATTACTTTCGGAGGAAAGACTATCTATATAGACGTGATGGTTGTCCAAGGCCCTCTAGATTTTAATATAATCCTTGGTCGTGACTATGTTTACGTCATGGGAGCTCTTGTTTCCTCCCTCTTTCGAGTGATGTGATACCCACATGAAGGACGCATCGTGATCATTGATCAAATTACATTCATTGGTCCTAAATAATATCCCCATCAACCATCATCCCTAAATGGTTATTATCTGCAAGCAATATCACCCCCACCACAGGTTAATTATGTGGACACCTATTCCATGCCTGCATCTATTGATGATCTAGTAAGTGATGTAGTTCACCATGTACTGGGAGCATTTGAGCCCGATTTTTCATTTGGATCCCTGGATATGTATCCCTTCTAGAGTGTTGTTCTCCCATCTGATGAGAACCTATTGGAAGCCATGGCCTCTTTTGGTCTATGATCAAAGGCCATGGATCAGAGTTCCTTGTCTTGTGTCAAGCTCCTTGAAAAATGAAATATGGTATATGGAGCACAATTCCTCGTCTTGTGTCAAGCTCCTTAAAAAATGAAACAAGGGATCTTGTGCAGAGTTCCTTGTCTTGTGTCAAGCTCATTAAAAAATGAAATAAGGACTATGGAGCAGAGTTTTGTGTCTTGTGTCAAGCTCCTTGAAAAATGAAACAAGGGATTGGAGCAGAGTTTTGTGTCTTGTGTCAAGCTCCTTAAAAAATGAAACAAGGGATTGGAGTAGAGTTTTGTGTCTTGTGTCAAGCTCCTTAAAAAATGAAACGAGGGATAGGGAGCAGAGTTCCTTGTCTTGTGTCAAGTTCCTTAAAAAACGAGACAAGGGATATGGAGCAGAATTCCTTGTATTGTGTCAAGCTCCTTAAAAAATGAAACAAGGGATATCGAGTAGAGTTCTTTGTCTTGTGTCAAGCTCCTTAAAAAATGAAACAAGGGATATGGAGCAAAGTTCCTTGTCTTCTGTCAAGATCATTAAGAAATGAAACAAAAGCTATGGGGATAGTTCTTTTACTATGTCAACCTCGTTAAAAAATGAAATAGGTTACGAGTAGAGTTCCTTTAATTGTGTCAAGCTCATTAAAAATTTAAACAAGGTGTCATGAGCATGGCTCTTCTCCTGTGTCAAGCTCATTAAAAAATGAAATAAATCCCCTTCCAATTAGATTCTTTGATTAGATCTCATAAAATCCTAGTCGAGTCTTTCACTTGATCTCGTAAGTGAATCTTCATTCCATCCACTTAGGTGAATGAAATGAAGCTTAGGGGGAATGGTCATTGAATTGAGTCCCATACTGTGGGACTTTACATTTATGATGATCCTTCTATCTCGGATGGCTACAACCATACCTTGGATATTATATTAATAGATGATACTTATCATTTCGATCGTTATGTCAATACCATGGATTCATGACATAAGATATGTATATGTATATGCGTCCTTGATTTGAAGGTCTCTTGACAGTGTTTTTCCTTGTCCTTGCAAAATCTTGTAAAGCATCTCAACCATCACTCCCCATTCTGCCTTCATGCTTTAAGGGGCATATATTACATATTATTTTGTCACACCTCATACACTTCCCTATGAAATACCATGAAGTTCCAGAAACATGACCATTATGTAGTGTACTAATTCATATATGCAGCTTAGATCCTCCCTAGGACATTGATTGGAAAATGCGTCGAGCTTCCCCTAAAGGAAATATCTCTTAAACCATAATTCGAGAATCATCACTCTTATGAGACTAAAAACCGTCGTGGTTTCCTGTTGTATAATACTAGACCCACAATTACATCACTCTATTTACTTGTATACCTACGATGATCCCAAAAAGGCAAATTTCCCAAACAGGATGAGAAGCTTTGTGATCTAAAAGCTTCTAGAGCGGCGAGTTGGAGGTTGTTTCGCATAGATGACGTCGAATTCTCCCAACTTGGCCTCTTGGTATTATCCCTATGGGCTACCTCCTTGAGATAAGGGCCTAATCCTATCTTTGGAGAGATCCTAACTCCCTTTCCCAACCTATATATTCATCCTCTCCCATTCCCAAATGGTTGGTTTGTTGGTCTATGCCTATTTGCATCCTTATGCTGAGATTGTGCCTATATGCTACTCATTTGGCTTGGAGAAGGAGTGCTTGGAGAGATTAGATTGGAATTGGATATTCATTCAAGAAGAGCATATCTACATCAAGGCTTGGTTATATGCTTCCATTTATTTTCTATTAATATACAACTGTTGGTTCATTTTCCCTAAATGTGTATGCTAATGTATCATTTAGCTTAACATTCCTTGATCAATTAAGTACGTTGCTTTTGATTATGTTATTTGTATTTGCATGCCTGGTTGTGTCTTGATCTCTTGTGTAGGTGCATAAACATTGAGAGCAATAGGAATGATCACGTGATGCAAGTGATTCAAGGTCTTCATCAAAGGATATCAAGATAGCATCAGAACGAGGTAGGCCATCTTCTTCATCTCTCTTTTCAATTGCAACTTAGGAAAGTGTCTAGTAGATTGTCACTTTGGTTGCTAGACCCACTCATTGGGCTAGAGGGATCTTCTCTTTCCACAGAGACGATTTACCTAGACAACAATGGGTAGAAATATTAAAGCAAGTGTTAGAGGATATATTGGATATGTATGTAGTAGACTAGTAGAATCACTAGGAAGAGTATTTAGATCTTGTGGCATTTCATATATAATAGTCATTATATTTTAATAAATATGTGACCACCTTTCAATCCTATTTATGGTTGGACCTATAGAACTCCTTTTAGTTGGTATGGAATTGAAGACAAATTTTTAGCTAGACCTAAAATAATTCAAGAAATGAAAAAAAAATGAAGGCAATCTAGGAAATATTGAAATAAACTCAAAACAAATAGAAAATTTTGCGAATGTGAATAGAGTATATAGAAGTTATAAAGGAGACAAAGTGTGTTTGTAGGTTATACTACAAAAATATTTGAGTAAATTTGATAATGGAGAAAAGTTTTTAACATGGTATGTAGGTACATCTAAAATCATCAAAAAGTTAGGATAAATTTCTTATCATCTTGCACTACCATCATGTCCAAACTATATGTGTGATGTTTTTGATATCTCTACTTTGCGTCATTATATTTCAAATATTTATCATGTTCATGATTTGAGTCATTTATAGATGTTGGATGAGGGGGAATTAGGTCGAACATTCCATATGACAAATCACTAAACTTCACAACTTCAATGCCATTTGGTTGAACTTGTAAGGGTCCAATGGTATAGTTATTCTCCTGATTCAACTATGTTAGAAGATGTGAATGATGTGTGTCATTAGTTTTCTTATTTATGTTAAACTTTGTGTTACACATAATTTTGTCGCATTAGGCAAATGACCATCAGTTTGGATCTATCGCTATCCATAAATGTGTTCCAATGTACCCCCCTACAAGGTTAGAACCCAAACAAACCCAATAAGAATGAAATTCATGGATATCAAGGCTTAAAAACCTATTTTTGGCTTCCTACGTAGTTCCCTAGTCCATTTCTATGCATACGCAAAAGAGGACTTCAAAACCTACCCACAAGTATGCTTTGAATGACATTATGGCCTACGCACATGACATAATTCATGTAAAAATAAAAATAAAAGTCTAGAAGAATTGTTAGTTTAATATTTTCCAACTAATAATTTTTGAATGGATTCTTATTCATCCCTTATCCCTCCCATCATGGAGTTACTTACCTTTCTTCGTGGAACCCCTATCCCACCATATGTGCATCTCATCCCTTGTGAAATGGATCCCAAAATTCCCTCTTTTGGACTATAAAGCTAATATAGGCTAAAGGATTTGACAAGACTATTGAAGGTAGGCTTATGCCACATAAATAAGGCTATGATGCTTTTCATCCAAGGAGAAGGTTGGAGATTTTGAGAAGAGGTTTGTAGCATCAAGACGTTGAGGTTGTAAGCTTTTTCTCCATTTTATTTAATAAAAAGAAAATGTTCTTTCATAATTATGTCTTTATTGATGTCATTTGTAGGATTCATTGATCACTCACATAGGTTATGATTCATTCAATTTAAGTTATATGTTGAGTTAAATAGTTCATTTACCGTTCATTCTATATACTAGATGCTTTGATCATTTGTGTGTTTCTACCTATGCAGATTCCTTCAAAACATCATGAAGAAGTCGTGGGAAGCGATTGAACGGTCTCTAAAGCATCAAGGGGAAGCTAATTGTCAAAGGCACTAAAAGGGACTTCAACAAGCATTTCTATTAAATGGTAAGTGATATATCTCGTATTGTTTGTTTCAGTCAATCATAAGCTAAGGAAAGATAACAATTATTTCTTGTTTGTTACTAGATTTCCTTGAGGTCTAGGGAGATCCGTCTTGTCTACAAGAGGGATTAGTCTGCCTAACAAATTGGTGACTCCAATGGGGATCATCCCACTCTCCATCATTATCCTTTTTTTTACCTTTGATCCTTTGGTCATAGCCCTCTCCGAGTGTTTGGAATCTATTGAAAGTCTGTATTTTATTATTTGTTTGACTTGTTTTCATTTTTTCTAAAACTTTCATGTTATGCACACTTTATCTTTAGGCATAAAGAATATTTATGTGCACTTAGCCCTTAGCAACAATGCATATTCACACTGGATAGATCTATTTCCTATGCACATATGTGGAATTTTTGAAAATTTGAGTTTTCTCTCCACCAAGTCCATAATTTTTTGTTTTTATTGCTTAATTACACTTGTTTACACCTTCAGAGAGTCTCTATCAATTTGATTGGGTGTTTTGAATTCTATTTTTGAGAAATTCTTGATTTGATTTCCTTTAGTCATTACTTTGAGGTTTGTCTCAATTTCTTAACAATTTTTGCATTTTTTTTGCTTTCATTTTTTGCAAACGAATTTCTCCCTCAATCATCGGTTGGGGGGGGGGGGGGGGGGGTTAATTGTGTTTGAGTATTAATCACCTTTGAGTGTCATCATTTTTTATATTTATAATTTTCACCCAATTTCATTTGCTTACACTCGATTTGTTCTTTAGTTATATTGGTGAAGAAAAATAGTTTTGTTATTATTTTTCCCATTTGGAATCATCTTGTGTTTGTTTTGAAGAATTCTCTTTCATATATTACATTTGCATTGTTAAAATTCTCATTTCATAACATGAATGGAAATTGTGCATAGATTACATTTGCATAGTTTCAAGTAAATAGTGCATAGATTACATTGTAATGTTTGACACTTAGGGCTTTGAATTGCATTGGAAATTTAGAAGTGGTGCATTTTGGTATTAATATTTTAATCAAGAACCTCTCTCCTTACTTTAGCTAGAATTCATCGAAATGAAAATATCACAATATCATGTTCGATTTCATTAGGGTTTTGCGTTAAGTCATAATACCATCAGTTTCATGTTCATTACCTTTGAGTGAATAATAACTCCTAAAAATAATGCTAATAAAATAAATCTAGAATTTTTTATTATTTTAGGGCTCTTTTCCACCTAAATTAGATAAGGTTGTAGGGATTTCGAATAGGGAAGTGAGTTATATTTCCAAAGTTGCAAAGAAACGTTAGTATCTTGTGATAAGGAGTAAATCCATTTACTGCAAATTGGAAAGCTCCCCTTACAAAGGCGTTACACATGAGATCATGCCAGACCCAGTGGAGTGATCAACCCCTCTTCATTGGTTACGATAGAGTGATTTACACATATTAAAAATGGTACCGAAAGGTACTTGGGAGTCTCTTGGAAGTAAACCTCAGATTAACGATGTTGAAGAAGGGATTGAACTTTGTTACTCTACCCTTGTGTGCACGTCTGATCTGTGACTATCCCCCCTGCTTAAATTGTTTTAAGTGGTAACCTTAGAGAACATAATCTTTGGGATATAACCCAAGGTGACGATGAAGCGGAAGTCTCTGATGTACCTAGAACAAACGTTGGCTAGACTCACTTGGACCTTTTTGGAGGGTATTCTTCATTCAAGATGGCATATATGAATATTACTTGCACCAAATTGTGTACATTAAGTAGGTTGTCAGCATAACTAGTTCTGCCCACTCTATCTTTAGTCACTTTTCACATTGATCTCTCTGACATTGGATTTCATCACCAACTAGTGATTTCACTGTGAAAAGTTTATTTGCATGGCTTGACTCCTTAGATTTACTAGTGCATGTTATTTGCTTATTTTTTACTTTTTACAAACCTTAGCTATGGATTGTGATTTTCAATTGTTAATATTGGTAATAAATTTATCTAAGTTGAATCTAATGGAAATAATGTTGAAATTTATCGATAAAGAAACCCCTTTTAATGGGAATCCTAGTCCTTTTCCTGACTTTGGAAATGTTGGTCCTCCTTATATGGCTACATTGTCACTTCCTAGATTCACGATACGTTTACCAATATGGTTGTTTTCAACTTCTTTAGTCCCAAATACTCCAACTGTACCACCTCAATCAAGTTTTTCGTCTCAACCAATTTCTCTGTCTCAACATCACCAACCTCATGCTAACCCTTAACCTTCTTCACCCAACATGTCCTCCTCCCTTTTTTCTTCTTCTCTTGGTGAAAGCCTTGATTCCAATAACTAGGTGACTAAGAAGAAGAAGAAGGGGAAGAAGAAGAAGAAGGAAGATAAGAAAGAATTCAACCAACCAACCATGGTTGTAGGTATTGGTAATGTTGAGGAAACTTCTAACATGCATTGCAAGCCCATATACCCTTGAAGGGTTTGTAAGGGTGACCACTTCCTTATCAATTGTCCTAGCATTCTTAAGGTCTTGGAAGGATGGTTAGAAAATTATTATCAACTTACTGTTGATCCATCAACCAGTGATTGTAAGGTTTCTGGGAAAAAGGGTAAACTTGGGTTTTCTTGTCAGTTATGCAAATGGATTCATTATAGTCACCTTTTCCCTCATATTGATGAAGCCTCAATTTTTTTGGAAAAACTTACTGTTTCACAACAACAACTTCCAACTAGTTACCGTAAACTTTTTCCCAACCTACCATTAGTTGACGAAGTGATTTATCTAATTCCAAGTACAATCAATCCCACTCTTCCATTGGAGAGTGAAACACATATTGCTCAGGTTGATGAGCCATTGGTTGATAAAGTGGTCAAATTGATTCCATCTTTAGTTGATCCCAATCTTCGTTTAGAGAGTGAAAATAATATCGCTTAGGTTCTTCTTGTTACTCCAGTTTCTTTTATTCATGGGGGAATTTCACCTGTTTCCATTGATCCCCCTCCAAGTAATGAGGCTATTTCCTTTGGTTGAAGTAGACTGGCAGGACGTCATCTTCCTTCTTCCACCCCTTTCCAAATAATTATGAAAGCATATGGTAGGAATGTGCGACATACCAATGTAGATGAAGGTTCTTCTGTCAATATTTTATCCTCATCTGCTTGGCAAGCTTTGGGTTCCCCTTAGCTTGTGCCTATTACACATAATCTTTTGCCTTTTAACAGAACCATCAGAAAACCTTTAGGGATCCTTCTTAAGTTACCTATTACTCTGGAAGGAAATAATGTTTGTATTGATCTTATGGTAGTCCAAGGTCCCTTGGATTTCAGTTTTCTCCTTGGGCGAGACTATGTCTGTGCCATGAAAGTTGTTGTATTGACACTCTTTTGTGTGATGTATTTCCCTCACAATGGAAAAATTGTGACTATTGACCATTTTTCATTCGTTGGTATTAATTCAACTACCAACTATCTGGCATCCTTGAATGTTCCTTATATGAAAGTGGTATCCACCCCACCACATGTTAATTATATGGCAACCAATCCCATGTTTTCAATTACCAATGAAAGGGAGCCTCTCACTCTTTTATCAACTTCTTGTGACTTAGATCCAATAATTGATATAGGGAACCTTATGGGGGAATTTGAAATGGATTTTCTTACCCATTTTAATTCTATTCACATGTCTTCTTTCCAGAGAGTTATTCTTCCTTCTGATGAAGATCTCTTGGAATCCATGGTCAAGAAGTATCCCTTGTCATGTGTTTATTCCAAATGGAAGCCATGATCCAAGTGTCTAAGAGGATGGTTCTTTTACTGTGTCAACCTTGTTAACAAATGAAACATGTTCTTACAAGCATAGTTATTTTTTTTTCAAGCTCGTGTAAAAATGAAACAAATTCCCAAGAGGATGGTTCTTTTACTGTGTCAACCTCATTAAAAAATGAAACAAATACTTATGAGGATAGTTATTTTTTTATGTGAACCTTGTAAAAAAATGAAACAAGTGCCTATGAGCATAGTTCCTTTTCTTGTGTCAAGCTTGTAAAAAAATGAAACAAGGTTCCATGAGCACAATTATTTCTTGTCTAAAGCTCGTTAGAAAATGAAACAACACTAATGAACATAGTTATTCTCTTGTGTCAAACTCGTTAAAAAATGAAAAAAAAAACTTCCCCTAATTAACTCGATTCTTTCACTTGATCTCGTAAATGAACCTTCATTTCATTTGCCTATTAGTAACTGTTAGTCCAATCAGACGAATGAAATGAAGCTTGGGGGGCATGTTACTCTGCAGGTTATGCCAGGGGCATGAAAACTTATTTGAAGCATAGTTTTTCTTTGTTTCAAGCTTGCATAAAAATGAAACCACTCTCAAGCATAGTTTTTCTCTGTTTCAAGTTTGTATAAAAATGAAAACTATTTACGAGTCCATTTTTGTTATTATTTCAAGACTCGTTAAACTCATGAAAATCCCAAGCACCTTTTGCTATATTTCCATTCTTGTAAAATGTACATGAAAATGTCGAGTTCTTTCCATCTTTTCCTACTCATTAATTAAATTGAAATTCTGTGATATGAGTACACTTTTATCACTTTTTCAGATGCGTTAAAACTTACGAAAACAGAAACCCTAGAGTTACCTTTAAGCTCTTTTGTGACTCTCGAAATATGAAAAGATTGTCGAGTATTCTTGTTTATTTCTAACTCATTAAATAAAACAAAGAAACTTCTACTTGATATAAGTTTACCCCTTTTACAGATCATGTAGACTATTTACGAAAAATGTATACTTTGACTAATCATGGTCAAAAGAGTTCTCTAACTACTGATTTGTCTATATATTCACAATATTTTCAATCTGTTGCACTAAGTAATATAGGAAAATCCTACAAATGATTTTGTAATACCTTAATATTAATCTAAGATCTAATTTTCAGATCAAGTGGTATCAGAGTTTTTGGTTTTTAGTTTTGTAAGGTTAGACAAGCTTGTGCTGGATTTTTGAATGCTAACTAGGAAAAAGCTCAAATAGGGAGAAGGAAAACTTGTTGAGGCTAATCCAGAGATTGGAAGAGTCTATCCTCAAAGGAGAATGGCAGAAGAATCTCCATTGAAATTAGAATCTCAAATCATGGATAGTTTTATGGCCATGCGAGCCATGGTGTAAGAGATGTATCGAGAATTTAAGAAGGATCGAGGTGAAAGAACTTCAACACCCAAACAAGATAAAGGAGAAGAGAAACCTTCTCTAGATGCCCCTCCATAGGGAAAAGGGAAAGGGGAAAAGCCTCCTCCATCATCTCCTCCACCATCACCTTCATCATCCTCATCTCCTAGCCCTGATAAGAAAAAGAAGAAAACTTCTATGATTAAATTAGATATAAAGTTTGATTTGTCAATTTATGATGGAGAACGAAATGTAGAAAAGCTAGATAACTGGATTAGACATATTGATGTATATTCGAGGGTGCAAAACATTGATTCATAAATGAGAAAGATTCAGCTGGCTAGCCTTCATCTTGGAGGAACTGCACTAGTGTGGTGGGAAGGCAAGACACAAGATGATCTGAAGAGACATGGTAAAATTCTTTCTACCTAGAATGAATTTGTTTCTACCATCAAAAAAACAATTCTATCCTCTAGCTTAGATGTAGCAAGCAATGATGAGTTGGAAAACTCTTCACCAATTAAAGGGCCAAATTGTACAAAGTTATACCCAAGCATTTAGAAAAAGAGCTTTAACTCTAGGCATATCTCTAGACTCACCTGAAACTTTGTTGAAGTATATAGGTGGTTTGCATAGCTATTTGAAGCACACCATTCTCATGTTTAATCCCACTAGCCTAGATGATATATCAGTTCAGGCTACACATTTAGAAGCTAAAGGCAAGAATGTGAACCCAGAGGTTGCGGGATCATCAAAACCCTCTGCAAGCAAGAACAAGGAAAAGTAGAAGCTGAAATGGAAGGAGAGGAAGACAAACACTGTACAAAAGGACAAACCTTCATGCACTCATTACAAGAAGGACGGACATGATGTTGCACACTGTTGGTCTTTGCATCCGGAGCTGAAACCTAAGAAGTTCGGTGGTAAGAAGAAGAAGACTATTATTGCTATTTAGAAAGACTTGGGGTCAGACTCAAGTGACGAAACAATAGTCACAGCCACAAGTATGAAAGGTAAAAATTCTAAAGCATCTACAAGTAATTCTACATAATCTATTGATAATGAAGATAATGAGAGGAAAAGGCATGGGCTTTTTCATATTAGAGTTGTTTCCAAGCACCAAAAGATTGATACTTTATTTGATAGTGAATCACAAGTAAACTTGATTTCTAAAACAATTGTAAAGAAGTTGGGATTAATAACAACACCTCATAAGAATCCATATCCATTAGGTTGGGTATGTGATAAAGCAAAGCTACAAGTGACAAGACAATGTAAACTTAGGCTTGCTATTGGGTCAACGTTTGTAGATGAGATTGAGTTATATATAGTTCCCTTAGATATATGTGGTATTGTTTTAGCAATTCCTTGCTTGTATGATAGAAAAGCCATTTTCAATAGAGCTGAAAATAAGTATCAACTCACTAAAGATGGAATAGAATATATTGTAAGGGCTCATAAACTCAGGGAAGATGAAAAGAATTGTAAATTCATGCGAGCAATTTTTACTAATGGTTGTAAAGGAAAAGAACCCTGATAAAACCAATGTATTTGAAGGCTGTGATGCTAAACGAAAAGTTGATTTAGTTAAAGTTGTTTCAGAATATGATATCATATTTCAAGAACCTAAAGGTCTACCACCCAAAAGGGAAATAGTACATGATATTCATTTGCAGCAAGATGCTCCATTACCTAACATCGGAATGTATAGGTTATCCTCTTTAGAGAATGCATAGATCAAGAAGTAGGTACAAGAGTTGCTCGATAAAGGGTTCATAAGACCAAGCACATCACCATGTGGATCTCCAAATGTACTGTTGAGAAAGAAAGATGGCTCGTGGAGGATGTGCATTGATTATAGAGCACTAAATAAAATAACGATCAAGAATTGTTATCCTCTTCCTTGCATTGATGATCTATTAGATCAGTTGAAACAAGCAGTTTACTTTTCCAAGTTAGACTTGTGTAGTGGCTATCATCAGGTCAGAGTTGCAAAACAAGATGCATGGAAGAATTCTTTCAAGTGAAAGGAAGGGCTGTATGAATGGCTAGTTATGCCTTTTGGCTTAACTAATGCTCCTTCCACTTTCATGAGAGTTATGAATGATGTACTCAGACCTTTTATTGATGATTTTGTAATTGTATATTTAGATGACATTCTTGTTTTCAGTAAAACATGGGAAGACCGTTTGAAGCATGTAAAGAAGACTTTAGATGTTTTGAAAAGAGAGAATCTCTATGTGAAGTTATCCCAATGTGAATTTGGAAAAACATCTTTAAATTATTTGGGTCATATTGTAGGGGGTGGTGAATTGAAGATAGATCCCTCTAAGGTTGAAGTCATTGTGAACTAGCCTAAACCCAAATATGCTACAAAAGTTAGGAGTTTCCTAGGAGCAGCACAATATTGGAGGAAGTTTATTGCTAACTTTTCTTTGGTTGCAGCTCCATTACATGCTTTAACAGGATTGAACAAGGTGTTTCAATGGGGAGGCAAATAGCAGAAAGCCTTCGACACCTTAAAATAAAAAAATAGTACAGCACCAATACTAGCACTGCCAGATCTTCAACAACCATTTGAGATTGAAACAGATGCCAGTGACTATGCCATGGGAGCAGTGTTGATGCAAAACAGTAAACCCATATGCTATCATTCTGAGATATTTACTTCTGCAGTAGTTAATTATCCCACATATGATAAAGAATTGTATGCATTAGTACAGAGTGTGAGAAAGTGGAAACATTACCTAATGGGAAAAGAAACAATCATACATACAGATCATCAACCACTTCAATATTTTCACTCACAAATAAAATTGCAGCAATCAAGACATTATAGGTGGATGGGTTTTCTACAACAATTTCATCTTGTCATCAGATTTAAGAAGGGCATACACAATAAGGTTGCAGATATGTTATCAAGACCAATCATAAATTCATCTACTAGAGCATAACTTAGTAATTCATGAAAGTTACATTGAACAATATGCTCAAGATGTAGATTTTAAATATGTATATGCAACTTTAAGTCATGGCAAGCAAGTAGAAGAATTGGATTATTATGTTAAGGACACACTCTTATATCATTTGGGAAAGTTATGCATTCCACAAACTGAAAGAGATAACATAATCCAAGAAGCACATACTTCTCTCATATCAGGTGATTTTGGTGTAAGTAAAATAGTTGCACAGTTGCAAAGGTTCTGTTATTGGCCAAGAATGCATGAAATAATTTCTAGATATATTAAAGGGTGTACTATGTGTGCTAAAAGAAAGACCAGTAATAGAAAATTAGGCTTGCACACCCCACTTCTAGTTCCTTCTCATCCTTGGGAAAGTATTTCCATTGACTTTGTTGGGCGATTTCCAAAATCTAGAAAAGGTCATGATTATTTGTATGTTATTGTGGATAGGTTCAGCAAAATGTGTATTTTGATACCTTGTAACAAGCAAGTTATAGCTGAACAAACATCGAAGTTTTTCTTTTAGCATGTATGGGTTCATTTTGGGTTACCCACTTCTATTGTATCTGATTGAGATTCCCCATTTTGTTGGGAAGTTTTGGTCAAGTCTATGGGAGTTGATGGACACTAGATTGAAGAAGAGCACAACATTTCACCCACAAACAGATGGTCAAACAAAGGTGGTCAAAAAGACATTGATCCAGTTGCTTAGAGGCTATTGCAGCAAGAATCCCAAGCTTTGGGATGAACATCTGTGTTATGTGCAACATGCTTACAACCGTGCTAAGCACTCTTCTACTTAGAGATATCCTTTTGAGACTTGTTTTGGTTTTATACCAAAGTCTCCCTTGGATTTTGTCTTTGGTAAAGACATAGCAGTTAATGGACACAGTGATGTGGACAAAGCAACCAAGTTCATTGAACAGATCCAAGAAATTCACCAGGCAGTGCAGGAACAACTGGAAAGAAGCCGGGCCAAGTACAAGGCAAGGCATGACAAGCATCGAATTGAGCATAGTTTCCAAGTTGGTGATCAAGTCTAGCTGTACATTAGCAAAGGCATAATGCAAGGGGAAGATAAGAAGTTGAAACCAATAATGTATGGGACTTTCAAGATAATTGAGAAAATTGGTGAAAACACTTTTTGACTTGATTTGGCAGCTTATATGCATATCTATTCAGTCGTTAATGCAGAGAACTTGAGACTGTATGAACCTTCATTGATTGAAGATCCCGAAAAGGAAAGTCAGTTGCCTTCTATTGATGATCTGTTGCCTAAATATCTGAATGAGTTACAGGAAGACACAATTCTAGATAGGAAGGTGAGAACTACGTGAAAAGGGGATGTTGAGTACCTGAGGATCAGACTCAAAGGTTCAAAACCAAGCAGTGCATGATGGATAGAAATTAAGCAAGTGAGGAAGTTGTATCCTCACTTGATCGATGCTTAAAAACCAACTTTTGGTGGTCCAAAAGCTTTTCAGTGGGAAGGCGTGATCCAAAATGGATCCTAAAAACCTCTAAGTCTTTCAATACTTAAACACTATTGTAAAGGATAAACCTTCAAGAATGGTGGAAAACACTATCAGATGGGAAAAACATGAAGAAATTGTGAAAGAAAATTCTATCGGAGGCTTAAGCAACATCGCACAGGAGCCGTCGGATTTGGCTAATCAATGGTTCAGATCTAATCAACGTATCACAATCAGAGGTGGCAAGTGGAGTTAATCAGAAGCAGCCTTATGGAAATCGTGATAATGATCAAGCGCGATTAAACAAGGACCGTTGATCAAGCGTGCAGATCAACGGTCTAGATCTACTCGGGCAATATCACATCGCTCATATGCATACATAGAAGGACTTAGCCCACGGGTTGAAGGATTGGCGATATGCGATTGTGATATATCGCATCACAATATCCCATCGTAGCTTTGTAAGGGGTGATGCCAAGACGGCCAATGACCATGCGGTAGCAATGCACTGATAGCCGATAAGGCCGATCGGCACAATCGACGGTAAGAAGTCAAAAGTGATATGCAACATGCAATATAGCCAAACCCGAAAGGGTTTATGAATGTGATATGATATTTGAAGTCCGATATGGAGAAATTTGTTGGGTTTTCCTATGTATTTGGGGTTTTTCGTTATAAACCCAAATACAAAGGAACCCACGACTAGTGACTTGCGATAGCAATATAAAGGCGGACCTGATGGAGTTTAGGTTGGATTCAATAATATTTCAAGTCCAATAAAGGTGTTTTGGCAAATCTTTCAGTGTTTCTATGTATTTCTCTATGTAAAAAGAGAAATGACTTTTTTGGGATTTCAAACGCACTGATGGTCCATTCCATTTAAAAATAGGTGGTCACCATGCCTAAAGACATTACACCAAGATTGGGTAATGCTCAAAGGTGATTTGAGCGGATAGAGGCTTGGGGCCAGAGAGCCCGAAAAGGTAAATGAAAAAACAAGCGCCGATAGGCTTAAAAGCCACTCAGTGTCAGAGACAAAGGCATGCAGTGCTGAGACAGAGAGAAATAAGAGACAAAGAGTGAAAGGGAGAGTTTGTGTACTCAGAAAGACTTGAAGTATTCAAGCAAAACCCTGTTGTTTGTTCCTGTTGTGTTGAGACTCAATTTGAGCTCACATTTGTAAAAAATCTACTCTTGAAGACATAATATACAGGTCATCACTGAAAGCTAGACCAGGAGACTTAGCCCAAGAGTTTTGGGTGAACTCCTTGATTATTTGTTGTGTTGTTGTGTGTGTGTCTGTTATGTTTCTCTAACTGCTGATTGTCTATATTATTCGAAATGTTTTCGATCCGTTGCACTAAGTAATGTAGGAAAATCCTACACATGAGTCTGTAATACCTTAATATTAATCTAAGATCTCATTTTCAAATCAAAATTTTATATTTTTGATCACAAAAACATAATTCTGACAACATGATAGAATTGACATAAAAATTGACTCAAAATGCACATACATTATCTTGAATCTCTTCTAACGAAAACTATTATCATTTGCATTGTGAATTAAAGTTGATATGATATTATTTGTTCTCTGAAATTTTTTATTTAAACAATTTAGTTATAACAGTTGGGAATCATGCAGTTTATGAATCTTAATGAAGGGTATTTTCATAAATCCTTTAGAGTTAAGGTGTTGTGGAATGCCTTCATTTTGAACATATTCTAGAATATTGGTCTAGTTGAAATCTCCCTGAAACATAACATATTGCATACAAAATTTACTTCTTTGTTTTATGCTATTGTTTCCTATGCTACTGCCTTACGGTGCTTACATTGCAACATGTGGTGCAATTGCTAGTTTAGTTAATTTATGAGATGTATAATGAGATAATTGATTTCATTTTTATGTCTTTTATATCTTTTTAAGGGTTGAGATTGATCTCAAAAGTAGTTATATCCTTTATAGTTTTTTAATTAAATCGATTAATTAAAGAAAATGCCATATGAACTTGAGTTATTATTTTTTGGGCATGTTGTATATTAAGTCAAGGTATTGGCACATGGTATTGTAACAAAGTATATTTACAAGTTAAAAATATCCATGATAAAGTATAAATGAATCTACATGATTAAGAACCTTGTTACATGTTTTTTAAATGTATATATGTTTAACTCATATATTAATTATTTTTATAGTTAATAATAATAATTTAAAATAAAGTTACATTTTAGTTAAATTTTGTGATTTATTTTATTGTTGAAAATGTGAGATTTATATGAGATAATTGTTTTCATACTTATCAACTTTTACCAACAATTTAATCTATATTGTTATCTTGGCTAGTGGGAAGTAATTGATGGTAACTATGTTATAATTAAAAAAACACTACACAAATATGCAAAAAACATATATCAATATCACAACCATATCCATAATCTATGAAGAAATAATGTATGATATCCATAAATTATGAGGTAAAATATGTGATAACATAATATATTTTTTTCCCTGGGGAAAAATCACAATTTTCTATTAGTAAAGAAAATTACATGTTGTAGATGCCTAAGTGACATATGCATATGTTGAGCCCATGGGCATCAAAAAATAGTTTTGTAAAAAAAACCCTTATAGGGTGGATTGTAATCAGTGCTATAATAATATATACAAGATAGGTCTATATCAAAAGCTGAGACAAAAATATGCTACAAAATTATGTCATCTTGGCCCTTAGGTAGTGTTGATCTATGTATGATTGATGGTAGTACTGGAAGTGTTCATCACCTTGCTGTTACTTTAAGAGCCAGATGCCCCTTGGCTGGACCGTGGCCTCCTTGGATAGTTGGTCGGCAGCCTGATTGTGCTCCGTGTATATATGTTGACAAGAAATATATTCAAATTGGGATTTAAAAAGAAATGCTTCATCCAATATATTTATGAGTGAATGCATATGACAAATGGATGCATTGTTGAACCAACTTATGATGATTTTTGAATCCCAAAAGATTTGAAGATATTTGCAGTCATGAGCAAGTGCAAAGTGGAGCAGGTGACGAAGAGTGATAAGTTCAAAGAAATTATTTGTGCATGGCCCCAAACCCGATTGAATGTGAAAGGTATGGTTTTTTGATTGGTGCAACCATATACCCCCACCACATCCATGTTCCTGAACAGTGCCATCGAAATAGGCCCATGATATACTGCAATTGCTGACTTCAGTAGTCACTGTTTGAATAGGGATGTATTATCATCATCCGGAATATCATGGTGTGAAAATAATATGCGGGCGATAGAAATAGGCCAGTTTATAGCTTTGTCTTTGAAGATATATCCTTTCTGGTTCAGCCATATGGACCAACATAAAATCAAAGGAATACAGTGATGCTTTTTGTCTGAGGTCCTCGATTGCCAATGGTTCCAAGCTTCCACAATGTTGTTCTCAAACCATTGATCACTTATAGATAGTGATGAGAAAACCCAAGTCCATAATTCAATAACCGAGCCACAGTAGAGGAATAAATGGTGGTTTGATTCTTTCGATTGTTTTCATAATACACATATGGAGGGACCATGATATGACCTTTGCATGAGATTGGTACCAGTAGGTGTTTTGTTCTTTAATATGTTCCACATTAGTAATCTAGTGCAAGGTGGGGCTTTAAGCTTCCATATATGTTGCCACCAATCAATGAGTACAAGTGGTGTAAGTGCAGCTTGAATGACAGGGTAACATTCTTTGGGTGTATATATTCCATGGCCAACATGAGCCCAAATGATTTCATCTACCCCTCTTTGATGCAAACATGGGATTCTAACATAGCCTTTGAGTATTCATCCCATGCATAGTGTCATTGAGCTGGAATGCCTAAATCCCCAATAGATTTCAATGCTTGTGCAAAAATGGTAGAGTTCTCCATGTCTGCAATGGTAGCAAGCCTATGTATCTTGTAGGTTTTAATCCCATACAGAAATTACCTGCATACGAATTCTAAATCACAGGAAAAATAAAAATGCGAGAGCATAACACATAGAACACGTATACACAAATATTTCCCACTGGATACCAAAACCGAGACTACCAGCTTGATTTTTCATTATATTCCTTTCAATGTTACAATACATATTTATACATGCTGAAGCATCCAATACCATGGACCGAAAAAACCATCACGTCCAATACCATGGACCAAAAAACCTTCGATCCAATACCATGGACCGAAAACCATCGCGTCCAAAAAACATGTGCGAAAATCATGCACGAAACCATAGGTGGGTCCACCCAACCTAACATAGGGTCCAAAACCAAAATTTTCCGGGGCGCTGCCCCAAACTCCATAAAGTGGGGTTACGGGTACCCCTCAAACCCCCTATTAACTATGTGGAAAGAATATAACACAACCCAACATATCTCATTTTGTTTGAGGTGTTGAATTAGATCATGGGGGAGACAATGCAAATTTCCACTGCCAATCCACAGATCAATGCCAATTTGCACCAATTGACCATCACAGATGCGCCAATAGGTAGAACATGGAGAAAAACTCTCCAAATTGAAGAAATCCTCATTTTATGCCAAATAGGAAGCCGAATCCAGTTCATGATCTATAATGGCCACATCTATTTGTAATGCACTACCTCTGTCCATAGATTGTTTGTTGTGAGTATAATCTAGCCCATTTTAGCAGCAAGCGCATGGGCGAAAGATGATAGTTCTTTTAATCCCCAGCCCCCCCACTTCTTTGGAAGAGTGATTTGGGTCCATCCCACCCAAGAAAATGGTTTCCCTTCCTTGTGTCAATTCCAAAGGAATTTGAAGCATAATTTTTGAATATGAGCTAGGATTCCCTTAGGGATCCATGCTAATCACATCCAATACACCGACATTTCCTCCAGTACCGTTTTGATGAGTACTACTCTCCCTACCCTTGATAGAAATCTATGGTTCTAGTTGATCAGCCTCCTTTCTATGTTGGCTACTAGCCATGACCAATCAACAATCTTGTACCCATGAGGTTTAATTCGGAAGCCAAGATATTTAAGCCCAGCCTCAATTGAAGTCGATGATAGGGGAATTTCTGAGAGGCTATCTGCATTTCCTGAATTGAGCAAGTAGAGAAAGTAATAATGGATTTCATCCTATTGGGCTCTATAACTGTAGCAGCTGAAAAAAGTAACATGATATCACGGAAAGCAAAGGAGTCTTGGATACCTCAATTTAGAGAAATAATCACATCATCCACAAAAAGGAGGTGGGTAATATTACAATGATTAGTGATATTTAGACCAAGTATATGCCCATCCCTTCTGGGCTGGTGCATGAGTCAACTAAGCCCTTCCTTAACAAGGAGAAATAGGAGAGGGTATAGATGGAATCCCTGCCTCAGCCCATGCTCTGCATGAAAGAAATAGGAGGTAGAGCCATTTATGAGAACAATGAAACATGTAGTTGTAATGCATCTCATGGTCTAGGTGATAAATGATAATGGGAAACCCAAGTGAGTAAGGAGCATTCTAATGTAAAGCCAGCTAACCCTGTCGAATGCCTTAGATAAGTCAATCTTGAGAATGGTCTCTTTGAGCTTATTAATCTTCATAGAGTGGAGGGTCTTTTGAGCAGTGCCAAATGCTTCATGAATTTGACGTTTGTGTAGGAAAGCAAATTTCTCAAGAAGAATATGATTAGACAGAATGGGCTTAAGACGGTTGGCGATAATCTTAGCAATGATTTTGTATAGAAAATTGCAGAGAGAGATGGTCCTAAAGTCATCAAAAGATCCAGACGAATCCACCTTGGGAATAAGGGCGATAAAAGTGGAGTTGATAACCTTGTACATACGACCAGTAACTCTACATTCCTCCACTAGATTGAGCAGATCCTGTCTAATGATATCAAAAAAGGCAATATAGAATTCAATTGTCCACCCATCTAGCCTAGGGCTCTTATCCTTTTCAAACCATTTAATATTTCCATCTAATTCGCCCATGGAAATAGGTTTGACAAGATCCTCTAAGTTTTATTGATCCACATAACATGGGAATAACCCTACTACGCGGACAATTTCAGCTAAGGATGCCTTGGGGGGACCTTGAAAAGCTTACGGAAGTGTAAATTCCCTAGGTGGGCCAGCTGGTGAAAAGAGGTGGCAAACTGTCTGTCTTTAATGGGCATTTTCGAAATAGTATTGTTGACCCTCCATCCTTTGGAAAAATTGTGGAAAAATTTGGTATTATTGTCTCCAGCCTTTAACCAAATGGCCCTACTCCTAAGGCACTAGGTTTCCTCACAGTCTTTTAGAATCTTGGCTCTATGTGACTCTAAATCAATAAGGTGAGTTTTTGCAGCATCCGATATAAACCCTCTGCCATGCTCATATAGTAGATCCACCATATGTTGTTCAATGGTAATGAAGGCTACTTCATCCCTGTCTATTTTTTCCTTGGCCCATTTGATAGTAATGCTCTTGATCTCAAGTAAATTCTAATAACAACCCTTAGTTATAGATCTCCCCCTGGATGGAGGGTGGGAATTCCAGAAATCCGTGACCAGCTTGAAGTAGTTAGGGTTCAATAAACAAGAGGAATTGAATTTGGAAGGAGCCCTAGGCTTAGGAAAGGGCTCAGAGAGCTCAAGGAAGATAGGGGAGTGGTCGGAGATTCCACCCATACCAACCCGCTGACGAAAATTAGGAAGAGCCTGAATCAAATTTTCCTTTATGGGAAAGCGATCCAATCGCCTGGCTAATGCAACATCTCCAATCCTTCGGTTACACCAAGTAGGCATCAATTTGTGCATGGGAACATAGATCAATTGGTGATGGTCCATTAGATGAGCCATGGTGTCTGAAAGTGGATCAATCTGAGCATTACTACCCCTGGATTCCCCATATCCAATAGAGTAATTCAAATCCCCTCCTATGATAAGATTGTTATAATTAACAAGTGATAAATTAAGCAGATGAGACTAGAATTCAACCCGATTGAGGTAGGGGCGTAGATATTTAATAGTTTGATCTCCATCCCTAATTCAGAAGAGAAGATGTCCATTCCAATCAATCCAGCACCATCCCAAGTGGAGATAATCTTAATGGTGCACAGATTTAAACCTAAGGAAATACCTGTAGATCTTCCAATGGCATCATAAGCATGGAAAGTCCAGCCCGACTTCAGGGAATGAATAATAGGGCCGATCAAGTCAGCATTGGCAAAGGTTTCTTGCAGATAAATGATATCAATGGTCTCAGATTCCAACAACTTTCTGAGGCTAGATTTTTTGGCGGGGTCTTCCAGGCCCTTGCAATTGAAGGATAACCATTTCATGATAGAAACCGATTGATGGTATTCGATTCCCTAAGAACCCTGTCGAGTGTGGTTTATCTGCCCGAAGCCACATCCACCCTAGCCAGGATGATCACCTTGGAGATGAAGGAATGTCTTCCTCTAGTGGACTTGGAGGATTTAGGAGGGGAAATCAACCCAATCCCAGATAGATCGGGTGGGTGGGATGCTCTTGACCAGAGATTATATGAGTGTGAATGCCTCGACTAGGTAGGAATCTTTGGGGGGGAGGGGGGGAGGGAGGGGTGTCAAAGTGAAGATTAGGAATGGAAGACAGAGTGGCGGCGATAGTCAGAGGATACAAGTCTAGAGGGAAAGATAACAGGTACGATGAGATGCCGGGAATGGATGCAAATGCAACATGATGATGCATAAAAGAAACAGTAGAAATAATAGAAGATGTAGTGCAAAGGGGAGAAAATGTACCTGACTATTGAGTAGCTGCTGCTGCAGCCCTGGATCTCATCATAGGTGGTGAAGGAGGCCTAGGAAAAATCAAAACAAGGATCAAAGCATCTTCACAGACAGTGTGACTCGGCCCCTGAGATTGTGAAGTTGGCACTTCTGCAATAGATGGTTCTCTCGTGGTTGCTACATCTGAAGCTTTGGTAGGGGAGCCGACAAGTTTAACCAAAGGACATTCTTTGAATGGATGCCCCACCTTATGACAACTTGGGTAGCGAAAGGGCATGCCTTGATAGTTCAGGAGCTGAATTCGTTTGAATCTTTGCTAGTGCAAACTAATCTGTTCATCCAAACCTTCCTTGATATCCAAATAAACCAAAATTTGAGCCATGTACTTGTTGCCGGTAGATTCATAGGGCTTGTCAAAATCCAGATATGCTCCAAGAGCATTCCCGATGCACGTAAAAACGTCCTCTGACTAGAAATGTAGGGGGAGGCCTAGTAACCTAACCCAAATTGGTCAAGCTCCCAACTGTTCGCACTCAGGATCGAATAAAGGGCTCCATCGCTTTAGTAGGATGAGAGCCATCTCAATGCCAATATCATGACAGGACCCATGTTGTATGTTCCTCTCTTGAAAAACTCAGTGCGAACCACCCTCGAGCCAAGGTGGTTACAGATGGGAGTTCCATAAGGATATGCCCCCAAATTTCCATGACCCATTGAAGAAGTCTGCTAGCAGTGCAGGCACGCCCTTGAACCCTACCAACTAGCACCAAGTTAGTTGTGTCCACCACCTCCACCATATTATGCGCATCCACCTTGAAGCTGATCTCCAATTGCTTGTGAGTGACTTAACACACTTCAGCTTTTTGTCGATCTGCGGAGGAGTGGGATGTTTCTGAAAAGGGTCTTGTGAACCTGTGTGTGCCTCCGAGATATAGGGGTGTCGGTGCGAGGGTTGACAACAGGAGTATCAAAGCACCGAGATGGGGATGAAGAGAGGCGAGTAGTAGCTAGGGAATGAGGCGGGAAATGTTGTGCAGCCGCTTGCGAAGGCGAGGTGAAAACAGAGGTCTGTTTGGCCGCAGTAAGGTTTGAAGAAGGGGTAGTCAGAGGGGGAATGTCCGATGGCATGGAGTTAATGGTAGGGGATGAAGGTATGCAAGAAACGAGATAGTTTAGGGTTGTCGGCGAGAGGGGACGACAGTTGAGTCCAAATGATTCGATGGAGAAATTGGCAGACGAAATAGGATGCGAAGAGGGTCCATGGTCGAAATGGCAGTGAGAGTAATCCTACGAAGATGGAGATGTCGTGCTAAGAGGTCTGTTATCCGTTCGCACTAGCGTAGACATAGGGCTTTTCTAGATGGACCCTTTAGGGTTTGGATACTCCGAATAGTCAACCACGTCGACATCCATTTTCGGCAATTCGCAGACAACTACAACGACAATGCGAGAAAGTAGGGTAATAGGATGACAATGCAAGAGATATGGTTATGAGGTTAGGCTATCAACCATAGCGGTGATATCGACGTAACGTAAGGCGAGAGCAAGAAAGCTTCCTGCAGCATAAAAGACATGGGATGCCCTAACCCTTCTCAGCTAGGGTTTTAGAGTTGTGTGAGTGTGTCATTCCTTCATATCTTGCACCTTCCATAAGTGTAACCGTTAGAGATCAATTAACTCAAATCAATTATCTCAAATTATTTTTAGTTAAAGTAGTTCCATGTGATAGCATAATATTATATCGTGTAAAGATTGCAATAAAACCTATAAATTATAGTGCATTTAAATGTTCAAAATATATTTTTTTAATAATATTGAAAAACAAATATTTACCTTAATTTATAATAAACTAATAATAATGCTAGACAAATTTATACCCTGACATGTATAACCTTCTATTTTGATTTAATACAAAATTAAGCTCATAAATCACCGTGAGAATACCTTGGGCCTTTGAGAGAGGCTCATAAGCGACTTTAAAAATTCAAATTTACATTACACATGTAGTCTGAATTAACAGTAAAATAGTGGGAAACTCCCTCCTAAGTCTCGTGTCCCTGCAAGTGATTAGGAGATTGCTTGGCTTACAAGATACACGTGACGTTGAATTGGTGAATCGCCAAGAACGGAAAGAAAACTCAATAGCTCCGTAACCAAATGCGAAAAACATTTGCTGACCTCATTTTGATGAATTCATGGCTTATGTTGGGTTGGGTGAGCTGTGTAGTCAATACTTTTGGAAGTATCTATCTATTAATATAGAGTGCAGTATATGTCATCTGTTAGGTTTATGCAAGACAAAATTCAACAAGTAACATATATTGAGATCTCATGGACAAATAACTCCAAAAATATTGGTTATCCTTGTAATTGGAATCCACTGGCCCACCAATGATGTATTTTAAGACTGCTCTAAATAATGGCCATGTGACACGTCATTATACCACCTGCCATTCTTGTAAATTAATATAAGGCGACAAGTGGGGGTTATACGACCTCAGCCATCTCCATCTGGATCCGCACTGTTTGTCACATGCCAGCGTGGCCCAAGCATTTGCATTTAATATATATTACAGATGCAGACAGATATGTCACTGCTTGTATATTTAAATCCATCTGTAAAGGTCACTATCTGGTTTTCGCAATTAGCCGGAGGTTGAAGCAACCAAAGTATTTGAATTGACCCATAACGAAAAACAAAACCAAATTTATGAAATCACATAATATACACGTTAAACATGTTTTAGGTCTGTAGTTCGCGCATCATTGGAAAGGTGCAGTAACGTCATACATTTTGCGGTCTCCGTTCATATCAATGGAAACATTTGTTGCATCAACCCCAGTTGTCACATTTATTTTTTTCCCTCAAGTGTTCGCACACCGTATTGAAAGATGTAATGTAAGATGCAAATCATTTTGAATATAATTTCAACACAAAGTTGATGGTTTATTGGAATCCGGTCCAGTTTAACCTTGAATCTGTTGAGCGATCTTGTAAATAGGTTTAAGAAATATTAATCTACAAGGATTTGATCCTTTCAACATATTTATTTTTAATAAAAATTACACGTTAATCTTGTTACTATAATATATATATCTATATATATCTATTATATAAGATATATATATATATAATGATATAAAATATACTTTTTAGCCCTGCAAATTCACTTACAAAATAGTGGAAGATCAATTATGAAATAAACATCATAGACATAAAAGTATGATGTACTTAAAGATTAATTATTTTATTATTTAATGTAAATTTATCTCATGGAAATTTAATTTTTTTACCATTTATTTAATACATTAGTAATAATGAGGAAAATTTATTATAAAATAAAGCACTTACAATTATATGAAGTATTATATATTTTAAAAATAAATAAAAAAAATGATTATTTAATTATTCTTAAGTATACAATTGAGACTATTCTATAATTTTTTTTAACATACCCTATCATTAACATACTTTCAATTTGTTCATGCCAAGAACCTATCACTATTTTGAAAACAGTTTGGAACTACTATGAATCAAGAATTCGTTATGGAATGAAAAACAAGATTACCACATGGTAATGTTAAGGAATAAGAAAGAGAACAAAAAGGAAAATTAGTGCGATGAATAAAAGGAAGTTGGGGTTTTTGATGCTGGAGGGAGAGACTCAATAGAAGAGCCCATTACGACGAGGGTATAACTCTCACTGAAAAGGTACAGATTTATGAGTGACTTCTTCGGAGGGAGAAGAAGTGCAAGTCATGCTTGCAGTAGAGGGATTGTTCAATATTTTGGAGTTGTACGATGAAAGGTTAGAAATAACTCGACTTCAAATACCGAATGGAGTTCATACCATGTTTGAATTTCCTGCTAGGCACTATAACATAATTTTTCAGTAGAAGAAGAATAATTCAAAGGAGTGGATTGGACTGGTCGAGATAATCTCCTCATCATTTTAGTCTTTCTTTCTTAAAAAGGGCTAAAATAACTAATGTGAAAGAGAGTCGGTTTTGGAGGACTGCATATGAATATTTATTTTGGTAAAAAAAAATATAATTATTTGATATTTGCATAAAGATAAGTAACTTGGTAAAGAAAAACTTTACATGAGAAAGACTAAGAAGTCAAGATAAAAAAATCTAAAGTAACTTGGAAAAGAAAAATTTTACATG
>APFE030645073.1:5084-22654 GCA_000404065.3 Pinus taeda
GCGTACACCTATCACTCTAGCTGAATCAGCTGGAGTGCCCCTGGGATACATCAACACTTGTCCTCCCCTTAACAGTACTCATATCCTCTGTCCTCCAAAGCTGAGACGGATATGAGGTTTTTCCTCATCCCTGGCACATAAAGAACATCTGACACCTTCAAGGGAGGTTTGGACTCCCTCTGAAATGTCAGTGTCCCCACACCGACTGCTATAACAACTCTGTCATCACCGAGTACTACCTCCATATCAGTGCCACTCTCTGAAAGCTCTGAGTACTCACAGACTCATGTCATATGACGTGAAGCCCCACTGTCTACATACCAGATACCTGTAGATGCTCCGCTAATCGAGTGAAAAGCCTGCTCCCTCTGAACCTGTATGGCAGGTGATCCTGCACTAGAGGACTCACACATAGTGAATGCAAACTCCCGGTCAAAACGACCTGCAAAGTCCTCAATCTCTGCTGATGCTGCCAAACTCTGGTCCTTCCCCTTTTTCTTCTTCTTCTCCGGACACACAACTGCATAGTGTCCCATCTTTTGACAATTCCAAAACTTCACCTTGGAATAGTCCTTCTGTGTGTTTACCTGTTTACCTTTACCTTTGCCTTTGCCCCCACCACTGCTTGTGGAAGCCTGCTTCTTCCCTTTGCCTTTCTTGCCTCCTGCCATCAGTACTACATCCTCATCCTGCTCAACTGGCTTGGCTGCCCCAAGCTGACCTTTCCTGATCTCTGTCTGAATGCAATCATCCCAAAACCTCTCCCATGTGGGAAAGGTCTCACGAGCACAAACCCCATCAGCAAAGTTCATCCATGAACGGGGGAGGCCATTTACCGCAATCCGCACCAACTCAGTGGGTGGAATGGCCTCTCCAATCGCTGCCAACTCATCTCTCACATTAGTAATCTTAGTGAGATATCTAGCTGCACTATCATTGCCCATCTTAATGTTCTTCAGTTTCTCCTTCAGAACCATTTTCCGGTTCTCATTGGTACTCTGGTAGAGATTGGACAATGCTGTCCACATCTCATGGGCATTACTCTTACCTCTCACATGAGGAATGCAATGGTCTTTGATTCCATTTAGAATCAGCCTCTTACCCTTGTTGTTCTTTTTGTTATAAGCAGCCAACTAAGTAGCATCAGTAGGCACAACAATAGGGGTCTGAGTGGCATGCACCATGATATCCCAGACTTCTGCCTCCTCAAAGATACTCTACATTCTCTCCTTCCAAACACTGTAATTTGTATGCCCATCCAACCTATCCTCCACCCTCAATTCTAATGACATCCTGTTGTCCTAAAACTGAAAAATAGCACTGCTGTAGTAAAAATAAAACCTGCTGTTTATGAAAAATCATCTTGCTAGAATTTTCTGAGTGAAAAATCAGCAGCTGTAATTTTTCTCTTTTGCTGTCCCAAACTGCTCTTCAGCACTCAAGCTCTGATACCATGTTAAAATTTCTATTTTCCCACCCCGGTTTTCAGTTTCTCCTTATTTCTCGCATGTAGTTAAATGCCCTTTCCCATAACCATACATTCAACAAGCTGGAAAAAATAAATTTTGTTGAAAACACAAATTCTGGAAAATTTACAGAATGCTGGAAATTGCAGAAATAAAAATCAGCAGTAATAAACAGCCAGTAAAACACATTAAAACACTGATATTTTTTGTCAACGTGACCCTGGAAAAACCCCCTACAAGTCTTGGGGAAAACCAGTTTGAGAGCTCTTCTTTATTTCTGAAAAATGTCCTTTTACAGCAGGAAAATTTCAGCAAAAAATTACAGCAAAATAATTTTTTCAGCAAGCAAACTTATCCGTTTTCAGCCCAACGGACTACCTGGAAACTTCTCAGTTTTCAGCAAAAAAATCAGCTTTTTCTGCTTGCTCTTGCTGTTGTTCTGCTTGTCTTTCTGTTGTTCTGATTTTGCTGAAGAGCTGCCTGGTATGTGTGCCAAACTGCTGCCTCTTTCTCCTTCTTGTCCAGAAATCTCCCTTGCTCTCTTGCTCTCCTTCTCCCAATCTGCTCATGAAATAATGAATGATATTTTCCTCCTTTTCCTCCTTTAATATAACTCCAAGTGACTTTTGGGTGATCCAAGTGACTTTTGGGTGATCTCTAAATCCAATGGTTGAAATAGATTTAGATCAATGGCTGAGATTAAATGAACATTTAAATCTCACTTTCTATTTTTAATTCACCCACTTTAATAATGACCCACTTAGTCATTTATTTCAAAAGTCACTTTTCCTTTCTAATTTTTCATTGACTTTATAAAAGTCACTTTAAAATTAGACTTTAGTAATTTTATCACTTAAAGTCACTTTTAAATTAGATTTTAACTTTATAAAAAATTATAAAGTCAGTTTACGAGAAAAATTAAAATCTTTTGGACACTTTTCCCTAGGCCAAAGATCAAAGCCTAAGGGAACCACCTGTCCTCTGGTACCAAATTTCAACAGATCTTCTTAAAAGAAATTACATAAAGGCATCCCCCCTTTGGCTGAAAACACCATCCCTTATATAAGGATTATGACGGAGATATCTAGATGCAGAAATAGATAAAACAACGATCCCTCGGGATCAAGGACCCTGAGGGATTCGTAGAATAGTTAATCCTGAGTTACTTCTCCTCTTTTCTGCGCCGAGCTGTTATCTCTGCTTCCTTTCCTAGGTTGTTTCGTTTTGATCTGGTTTGCATGTGGTCTCCTGTCGAAGGGGTAGCAGTTACTTCATCTTTGTCTTTTCCTTTAGGATGGCCACTTTTCGTTTTCCTCCCTCCTGTAGATGGAAACGACAATTTTCAGCATTTTATATTAATTCCTCATGTTTCGTTATAATTCTTTATTATTTCCTAAGTTCACAATGCAAAAAGGCTTATAAGTCCTAATGAAAATATACTGAAATAACCATGAAAACATACCTTCTTTGATACTCCATACACATCAACAACACAATGTAAGAAAAGCACTGCAACAAAAAATCGTATGCAAATAAAAACATATTACAATTAGAATAAAAGTGTAGCAACTTCATAGATAATATGAATAATCAATTTTATTAATAATAAAAATATAAAACCAATGAAGAAAACTTATAAACTTGGGTCTATTGATCCCCCTTGATGGGATGGGTCCCTTTTGAGCTTGTGCTTCAGCTACATGCTTCTCTCTCTCAACATGTGATATGCAATCGGAAAAGAAGAGAAAATAAAAGATGCTTCAACTCGAATCGGTGCTCAAATTCTATGAGATGATGATGTGGATGATGAAAATGGTCATGGTAAAGAAGGAGAGAAAACCATCAATTTATTACAAAATATTGGAAAAGACTGTGAATTAGAAAATAATTAAATATTATTGAATAAATCAAAATTTAGCTGTTGTGAATATTTTATTATATTTTTTTAGAGGGAAAAGATATTCCAAATGGTCAAATATCTTTATTTAGAAATTGGTTGAAGTAATTACAAAATAAAAATGATTTATTAATAACTTTGTGAGAATTAAAAAAAATATGAATTTGAAATAATTACTAAATAATGGTTTAATCATGATCTCATATGGAAAATAGGGAATAAATAAGGAATAATAAATAATTTTATTTATTTATTATTCCAAGGTAATTAGATAAAAAACGATAAGAAATAATCATCACATAATAATTTAATAATCCATTTCGAGAGAATATTAAATAAATAATAATTTATTTAATTATTCTCATGGGGTTTTTGGATTTTAATGAGAAATAATTTGGGAAAATGGTTTACTAAATTATTTCCTATGGTGAAAGTGGGTTTACCATGGTAAACTGTATCCTACATGGTGTATTTTGATCAACCTAGTAATAAATGACTAGGTGATCATTTTTTGGGTGATAACATCGGGACTGATATAACCATTGGACACTATGTTGGTTGAGAAATTACTGATATGTTGAGGCACCCCAAATTTAGTGGGTTGATAACATGTGGCATGACATTGGGGCTAAGAACAAAGGAGTGAGTACTGTTGAGAAGTTATTAGACAAGTGCACTCTTTCTCCTACAAAAGTAATAGAGTTGATAAACCACTTTTTTTATTATATTACTACATCTCTCCAAGAATGAACTAAGACTCAATGTGTGTTTCTTGAAACCGCCTGTCATTTTGTTGTTGCATTAAAAGACACTATGACATAATATGTAGGAGCTAATGTTGATAACTCCTAGGAAAAAGATTTGGTTCATTGTATGGAAGTGGATGATTAATAACTCCTGAACAATTTTCATCCTTATACTTTGAAACTTGATCGCAGATGGTTGAATACAAGAGAGAATAAAGAGTGCACTCAACCTATGGTTACGTGGAGAATTGAAGTCCCTTTAGTCTCTACTCAATAAAGCTAATAAGATAACTGCCTATATAGGAATTTGATGCTTCTAGATATTGAATATTATGGTGATATAACATTGGCTATATATGTGTATGAATATATGTTGGCACTATCATTATGGAATGTGAATTCCCTTGTGTGTATTTCAATAGTCTATATTGTCATATTGCACTTGTGGTTTGATAGACTAGAGCTCCATATGTATGCTAGCATAATCTTGAGTTGTAACGATCATCAGTGGTCCATGTCATATGTTGATGATTTAAATAATTGTTATTATTTTTAAAAATTCCATGGATGTTTTGTACAATTTTAGATAGGAATCGATTGATGGATTTCTACATAGGTAGTGTATAGGATTGTATATTTGAGATTAGTATGTGTATTGAATAAATCTACAATATTTCATTGCCATGGAATTGGCAGTTTGAACTCGTCGAAAGACAACAAAATGACTTCAATAAAAATTTTAAGTTAAAATGTCTATGAGCTTACAATAGTTGTTTCATGCCAAATTGGGAAATTTCAGGGGTCCAAGATATCTAGGAGAATTGGAGGCATGTTCGTATCTTCAAGTTGAACCCAAATGGACCAAGGATTGAAAGTTTGACGACCAAAAGCCCAAAGTATTATGGGAATAGACTGGGCCATCTTAGGGTTTGGGGTCCAGATGGTTAGACCCAAGAAAATCTAGTTTGGGGCTCGAAATAGTAAACTATTGTTTGGCCAAACAGGGCTTGTGAGATCCCCTACTTAACATTTTTCTCTTGCAAATAATTGTAATTATTTTAAAATGGATGAGAGGGAGACAAATTCCATTGCTTGAGAAAATTTCTATTTTAAATAACAGTCATGGTTGGCTGAAATGGTTTTAATATGCTGACTATGTCATAAATTAATTAAGAAAGAAGATATAGGGGCAGCTATCATATAGCTCTAACCATAACCAAGAATAGGAAAAATCATTGTAGGAAGCATGGATTGTGTTGTCCACAAGGTTGACTATTGTGCAATCATGGAGATTGAGCGTAGTTAGTTAGTATGAAAAGAAACAAGTAGGAAGGAATCCATTGATCCATTCAATCTCTCTCTCTTGAGGACACACAAAGACAGAACATTTAATGATCGATTCGTACATGATTTTTCTCTCTCACCCATGGGGAGGAGACATGGGTAGATAATGTAGCATTTAGAATTTTTGTGTAACATAGAGCCAAAAGGGAGATCTAATGATATCTAACATAACTCAAATCCTAGTAAAATGACACCGTGATAGGAACCATCTTAGTGAGGATTTCTAGGGGAATTATTCAGAGATCGTGGCTTGTCTGTAAGGATAAATAAACCACTGGAAGTTGGTGGTTTGATGAACCTGTTGGATTGGAAGGATTCACTTTAATGCTTCTGAGAGTTGAAAAAACCATCAAGAGTTTCCTTAGGGCTAAATCTTTGGTGCTTGAATCACCGATGAACCACCAAGAAAGTGTTTTCCTTACCCATCAATGACTTAACCAGTAAAGAACCTTCCCTATAGCGAAATCTATTCTTCTAAGAGTGAGCTAAATTTCTCTGTGGTGTGAGGTATTGGCATGGATGTGAATATGCCTGAATAGTGTTATTTACAAGTTTGTAGTAGGTGGATGAAGGAATGTTCACCTAGTGACATCCTATTTCAGTGGTTTTATTGAGTAAAAGCCTTAGAAGCACTCCACCACAAGCTTTCGAATCTGGCTTGAGGGTGACAACTACAAATAATAGTGATCATATCTTATGTATGGTCATATCTTGGGTGGACAATTGAAGTCCCACTCTCAATTGGAACACTTTTTCACTATACAAGATAAGTGTTTCTTATGGCCTTTATTCACAATGGAAATGTATTTATATTACTTATTTTAAATGGTGTCATTACTGTATGAGAATGAACATGTAATGTTATTGCTTACTCCATCGATTGTTATTTTGTCAACATTCCTCTTAAGAGGTGTAAGAAAAATGTGGTATATCCATGTTGAGGATTTAGCTATGACTTAGGTGCTTAGCTTGAATCATATTCCCACAATGTGTGTGTGCATTTGATATTTTAATGGAAACTAACATGAAATTCCTTCACACGTATAATGAAATAATATTGTTTATACCACCAGCCCTTGGTAGCTTTCATCCACATTTCTGAGTAGGAATAATGGATATTCCTAACTCCATGGCCATATTGGTCTACTTGCCTTGTACGTTTTCATTTCAAGTATTCCAGTATTGCTAGGCTCTTGGGTCTACAATTTCACCTTCTCAAATCTCAGGCATAAATAAGCCTTGGAGCTATGTGTTGTTGATGACACTGTTTCATAATATTTGATAACTTGATTTCATTATCCTTGACTTGATAAGATATTTTAAATATACCTAATGAGGTTCTTCGTTCATTGATAACAACTCTACTATATGTTTCATGGCATTGTGGAAATAATACAATCTAGGTTTTGTTACTCTAGGTAGGCTTATACTCAAGTAGGTTGGCCCTTAATGATGTTAAATTTTATTCATGGATGCATGATTGGACCTATGAATCAAATTGGGAATGAGACTCTTGTTTTTCTATGGAATATTGATTTCCTATAGGAGGCACGGGCATTGTGTAGCATCCTACTTTTTCCCATGAACTTTTTTTGTAATTGCTAGTAACTTAAAAAGGCCCGCAAATCTCTTTAAAAAAATGAGTAATTAATTTCTTAAAAATCTCATTGAAATTGAATCGGAAATTCCTTTTCCTATTTATTATGTCACCAAAATGGTTTCTCCTTTAGTTCATGTTTAAATATTTGAAATTTCATGAGAGATAGCTCCAAGTGGGCCATATAACAACCTTATGGGTGGTGGGATGAAACCTATAGAAGGTTTATGTATTCTTAGAACCATTGCAACTGAGATATGGACTAAGTCCATTAAGCATGACTTATGAATTAGTACAAGAGCATCGCATGACCATTGGCCTTTGAAAGTTTAGCTTTCAACTCATATGATCCTCCCCTACTGACCGAGATCTTGTAACCTCAGATATTAGCATTTTGGAACCCAATACAATGCATCTCCCCATGGTTTCCTTCATGAGAGTTCCCTCTGAGTGTTGTTCTGAGATGGGAAATTACCTCCAAGAATGTTATCTCGAGATGGAAAAAGGGGTTGTTTTCACCTATCATGCTTTAGATTGTATCTGTGTGCTTTGACTCGTCAAACACAAAATATGAATTTATTTTTTATTACTTAACATATGCACCTTCCATCACTTGCTGGAAAGCTCTCTGTCTATGTGGATTGAAGCATGGTCTCTCAGATAAATGTCTAAGATGGTTTATTCTGGGAAAGGAGTTCCTATGAAAAAGCTTCCTCAGGGATGGTTTCTTCTGAGAGAGTTATCTACAGGGTGATGTGGCAGGAGTGGGCATGAACGTGTGTTTTGTCGAGTATCTTTTTAGCTAAGAAATCCTTTCCCCAATGAAGGTTTTCTCCAAGATAATTTCTCACCAAGATGGGTTTTAGTCGAGATTATTGTATTTCAAGGAAGGTTTTCACTAAGAATAATTATTATCAATAAAGAATTCCTCTCAGGTTGGTTTCCGCAAAGGTAAGACCGTCCTAGTAGAGTTTCTCCCGAGATGGAGTTCTTTCCAATATGGTTTTCCCTAAGATGTTAGAATTTGAGATCTTGGAAGTTTCTCATAACTTTACTCCCATCAACCCTTTGATATAGTTATCTCCCGAGTGACATGGATTTTGGGGGTTGCACCTGCTTATGGTTATTTCATGATCAGCATGGAGAGATGAGCAGATCAAAAACTTATACACAAATTTATTTAGGTGATATGACCCCGATCATGAATGGATCAACAAATAATGAAATAATTCCAAGTGACAAGAATGAGGCTGACTACGATAGCGATGTGGACCAGCCACATGGATTCCACATGGGGGATGGATTATTTGGCACTTAACTTTAAGTGAACATAACTGTTGATTCAGAGGTTGGATTGGGACAAAATTTATATCACTAGATTAACCTTGATGATATGATAATAACTGTTATCACTCTTCTTGAATTTTCAAAAATGGTAGAAACCAAGGTTCACTGATATAACCTCACATATCAAAATTTTAGTTAAAGCATGCTTAAGAGAGAAAATTTGAAGCAGAGAACACTAGTGGAAGAATCGAAAATGCAATACGGTACCTATCAAGCCCTGAACCGAGCATCAAGGAAAGCTCGTAAGTGGCTCTATGTAGGTCTAACAATTGGTTAAAGGTTGCACAGTTCCTAGACTAATCATCATTCATACATAATAAACAACACTCTCGGATGAGTCAGGGCAATTAAAATTGTGCAAAATTTATCTCTCATGAACCCTCTACGGCTTAAAAGTCAGAGCATGATCCAACAACTTAGATCCATCCCGAGGGGTGAGGGTGGGACTGACCCATCCACTAGCTGACCAACCAAAGTACAATGGGGACCACATGCTATGTGGACCACCCCACTAATTCTTTGGATCAAGCGAGCATGATATTGAAGGTAAAAGTTAATTCAATGGTCCTTGCTCCCATTCACCTCTCCCTCCCCTGACCAATACTATTGTGCCACATGACTCCCATGTCTAATGTCACCACCACGTCATCCTATTGTGGCCCTTCCTGCTATCAAGTGACCCGCTCCTACCTCATTTTCTTGAAAGCCACTTTCTAGTTCCCGTTGTAATCCTCGCCATAAGTCGTATGCACAAGACCCCCATTTGAGCACCCATACGACCCAAAGACTTGCTCCTAACATAATTTTTAACTTCTCCTAGAAATACAAGGTAACCTACTATGCATGACCACTTGTAATTTTGTTTTTATTCATGAAATGAATAAAATGACACTTGAAACCATGAAAACCATGAAGTCAAGTCCTCTTCTAGCCTCGAACCCTTCATGGAAACTAGGACAAGTTGGTGACCCAGCCTATGCTAACCACCTTGTCGACCTCTGTTTTGACCTATTTGGAAATCACGTCAGGGGGAAAGATACCTTCTATGTAGTCGACTCTGATATGTACTACCAAATACCACCTTGGGTTCATAACTTCCCTGAACTCATTTCTTGGCTAACTGTAACATAGATTGATGAAAAAAACTACTTTGTTTCTACCTCTAGGGAAAAAATACTTGAGAAAACCCATGAATTGATCCATAAATCCCTATTTTCCCCACCTTTTCTAACATGTAGCCATTTATTGATGTCACACTAGTCTATCATTATGTTACCCTTCTATTGGATGAACAAAAATCTTTTTGAAAAATATTCTAGTTCCTAGCATGCAATCTCTACCTCAGGATGAGAGTTTCCTAGTCACCCTCTTCATTGAGACCATTCAACTCATCCTATATATAATTTCATGTCTATTGGGTGAGGACAATGCCAATATGACCAAAAAACGCCTCCTGGGATTTATACACAAAATGATAAAACCTGATTATTTACTCGAAATCCCAGCCTACCTATCTATAGTCATTTGCTTTCAGTTGCATCACTTTCCCACCAAATCTTAGTTTTGGCATTATTCACTATTGTTCTACTTGTTCATGTACACCCACGTCAAAGAGTTTGATTGTTTGGGTCTAAGTGTGAGTACTTGCAACAAACAAAGGAATTACATCTTTTATTGGAATATCACGATCAAGAGAAGACCAAACATTGGTGACTACTCTCAGTTCATATCAACCTATATGACCATTGTATATAGGATCATCCACAGTGTCTCCCCACCCAAAATTGTTCATTAGAAAAAAGAGCTTATTCAATTTATGAAAGACATTATGGTGGGGGGCTGGTATCTTTATGAGAACTATATAGAAATAAGGGTTTATGGGTGTGAGCTCCCTCCCTACTACCTACCTGTGTTCATGCCCATGATAATTTTTTCCATAGAATTCACTAGGTAGAGCGTGAATGTAGACCTTCTCCATTTCATTCTTGCAAAGAAAGGATATATATGTAAATTGGGAAAGCCCATGGATCCTTTTTTTGAGAATTCAAGATAGGCCTTCAAGGCAATTGAGGCCTTACTCGTAAATATGGATGTTGATAAGGGAGATATCTGGCACTATTATTCGAAGGGTGTTATTGCCCAAAGGAGAGAAAATTTGAAAACCTCAACTTATGTACATGAGCTCGGGCCCAAAATCGAATGGAAAGATAATTTTGGTTCATGGCCTCTTAATACATAACTGGATATCAAGACCCCAGTGACAACGAAAAAACCGTCAAAAATGAACGTTGACCAATTTCGGGATATCAAGATGGTGGATGTACATAAAAATTCCAGAAGTCGATATCCTGAAGAAAAAGAAGATCTTGTAACCAAGCTATTGGAAAATGGGTCATACCAGCCAAGTTTTCAGGTGATCTTGGAAGGTGTTGCTACTACTAGGTCAAGTTGGCCTATTGGATAGGTCATTCAAGAAAGAAACCAGAATGTTAGGGAGGAAATACAATAGGAAATGACATCCCAATGAGTAACCTATCACACCAAACTACTGGTTGTTATGGAATGAGAGTGGAATCAGATGAAGTTTTTAGTACAATATCCATTGACACAATCTTTGCCTTCAATTTCTTGGTTCAAAACTTTGGATGTTTCTTTTCACCTAGCAAGTGTTCCCTTATCAGACAAAAAAAATTTCAACAAACAAGTGGAGAAAATCATTAGGAGAATTCTGAGGTATAAAATGGGCCTCCTAAGGACATTATGAAATAATAAAATAAGATTAAGATTACATCATCAAATTTTAGAGGGAAAAAAAGAAAAAACTATTTTTTCAACTCATATTTTCAACTTATCTCCCTATGGGTTTACTCAAATTTTGAGCGAAAACACTTGTTGGATGAAAAGTTTCATGCCTTACCCAAGGCATACCCATGTTGCATACTTTTGATGGGTTGTGCTACACGCAAAATTATAAATACGTGAAAAATGTGATTGAAATCACGTTTTTTCATGTATATCTCATTTTCCGTGTAGCAATGTCCATCGAAAGTATGCAACATGGGTACTCCTTGGAATCATCCACCATGGTTTACATCATCATCTTAAATCCTTTTGGTACTCATAAGGTTTAGTTTTGGTTGTACATTTTTCCTAGGAGGCCCATTTTAGAGCTCAAAATTCCCCTAATGGCTAAACAATTATCTGAACAAGAATGTAATGGCCATCAACAAAACTAAGATATTGTTAGAGAAGGATAAAATAGCATAAAGCAAGAGAGAGCTAACTCTGTATTCCTACATATATAGAATGAGGCTTTCAAATATTCTATTATGAAAATGGGAGTGAATCTAGAGGACAAGATGGCAGTGGAAGCTCTCCTTCATCAGTCTCTAGAGGAGATCTAGGAGTTGAGGCAGAAGCTGAAGATGTCCGACAATGAACATGTGCTGTCTCAAGAGCTAGCTCAGGTTGAGATAAAAAAAAAATAGATCCTGTCCAAGGATTTGATTGAAAGAAATTATGACATAGTAGCCCTCAAGAAACAAGTAGTTGAACTATAAACAAAGGTGAACTATCATGTATGTGTGGTGGTTGTGCTCGAAGACCTTAAAAAGCCCACTAAACAAATCACCAAGACCCATACTCAGCTACAACTCTTGGAAGAGGAGGTGAAAAAGGTGTAGAGAGACTTCGATGGTCCAAACGAAAGTCTAGCCCAGAAGGAGCGATAGCTGGAGATTGATATGACGAATGCTAAACTCATCAATAAAAATATGTAGGTGGTGAATCAGGAGGTTACTGAGATGAAAGGGAATATGTCCCTGTTGCAAGTAAAGAAGTTGGGATGGGATAATATTATCGATGAGATTAAGAACAAATTGGAGTATAAAACTTTGATGAATGAATAGAAGATCGTGATCAAGGATTACGAAAGCTTCATCAAAGATGCCAAAGAGGAGGGCAAGAGTAATTCTTAAACAGCTAAGAAATTTATTCGATTTGTTAAGGAAAGGCCAATCACTAAGATGAGGTGTATTTACATGGGTGACAGAGTTGGCACCGTTATGGAGATATCTAAAGTAATCCTCAAGGAGGAGGTTAGAGTCAAAGTCAAGCAATGCCTTGAGATAGTATCAATAGGAGTGGTTGCCTTTAGTGATGAGTTTGAAAGGGTGGTCCAAGTAGGATTAGCCAACTGTTGTGATTTTCTATGGGAACTAACCCCTTGGGAGTAGTATAGCTAGAGACTTGTCAAATCCAAAAGCAAGGTTGGTTCTTGCCATGAGAAAATGATTACACTCAAAGGGAAAAGAGTGATAAATTATTTGAAGAAAGAATTTCAACTGTTGGGAATAGTGAGGATCCTATTTCGTAACAAGCTAAGTTACACTGACTTGATCGATCTTAAGGTCACATATCAACGATTCTTCTCAGTTCCTCATTGACCTCAAACATTATGGCAACAACGTGAGTAGTTCATCAATCTACCTATTTTTCGAACCATTGAACAATCAACACAACATACACCACCAACACATCGTCCTTGAAGATATTTATGATCATGTCGATTATGACATTTTACTTGCATCTCTTACGTTAATATTTTTGTTCTATTCAGTTTGTTAGTATTCAATTAGTACAACTATGTCATAGAGAATGCTAAAATTTTGACATGCTTAGTTATCATGTTGAAATCAATAAAGAAATATTTTTGTAACAACATATCTCTCTCTCTAGGAGGCCCTATAAGAACATCTTTTTGGAATGAAAAAAGGGGTTCAAAATTTTCAAGAACTCGCTTCTTGTTTTCATAAGAACAATTCTATGGATGTTTATGGGTGTATGCTTCTTTGGAAATTAATACAATCTCTTTGGTGATTCTAACTTATTGAGTTTGTAGTATGTACACTCTTCTATGTGTTCAATATGCTTCTCAAATGACATGTAAATTAGCTACTAGATATGTTCTTCATGAACATATAGATTCATTTAAATGATGTGATGATGAATGACACTTCTATGGATATGGAAATTTATTGGCTTGAGGGGGCTTGGACCCAGGTTGAGAGTCAGTTGCGCTAACCAAAAAAACCTACACTACCGGCCCTTTTGGAAACAACTCGCTTGGCGTAGGCTGCATTCTCACCTAAGGTAGTATAGGGGAATGCTAGGACTGGGTTTCTGCATCTAGAAGGCTATGTGATGTGAGCGTAAGGTGTTTCTTCAGTTTAATACATGATTCGACCTTTGCAAACCCTTATCCTTAAAATACCCCAACCTAAATCAATTTCCAATTCAACAGAGTTATGAGCTTCGCCTAAGGGTCTAATCATGCATAAGATAATATATAACAATAGATCCAGATCTTGACAGTGTAATTAAGACAATCTTATAGATAATTACCGTTCAACTCAACATAAATACAAGAAAACACATAAGTATACAATTTAGACACATAATTTCTTCAAATACTCTTTATTATTCCAAATCTTCCATACATATACTTTCAGACCCTGCGCACACAACTCCAGGGTCCCGTGCACTTAGTTGTGGACTTACCAAGGTCTCTAGACACGCAGTAGCAAGATCCTTTCTCTTCACCTAAATATAGAAAGAATAGTTTAGGTTCTAAGCATGAATCATGACATACTATATTCTCTCCTTTTAGACAAGCTAAGTCACCCCTTTATATACTTTTCCTATTACAATACCATGGTCCTCAAACCATTGGAGGAGCTCAAAAAAATACAAAAAATAAGGGGTTTTCACCTTCCTAAAACCCCTTGACTGCTAGTGCTTCGCTCCTTAAAATACAGAGGCTTTTACAAAACTTATTCAGAATTGGACCTAGGGGACCCCATCCCAACAGGCCCCAACATAAATATGTGACTCGTCCTTGATTCACTCCACCGGTACGCTTTGTATATTTTCTTTCAGTCTATTGAATGAAGACTTCACTGGGTGAAGTTCCTCTATACATTGTTCTCTTGTCTGTCAATTTTTGTAGTCAGTCCTTCTGCTACGAAATCAATTGTCTACTACATTTTATCCATACTTTTGAGCATTCCTTCCACAATCTGTGAGAGATGCCCTGCTTCTTCTTCCCAAGGCTACGTCCCTACAATGATAATCTACATATTCTTCCATAGCTCCTTGATTTGTGCTTGCAGGGAGGTCCCTTCTTTCAACCGGGAAAACCGTTGCATAGGTGATAAGGTCTGCATCATTGCCTTGATCTCATTGTACTGCAGTTTCTTATCCCAGATGGCTACTTCAATCTTTTTCACCTATGGGTCCTCTTGTAGTAAGGCCCACAGTTCTAGTATTTCTTCGAAAAATTCGCTACAGTCTTTGACTATAACATCGATATTTTCCCTATCTATTCTAATGGTAGCCTCACGCTGCTCTCTGGTCTTTGGTGGCATGGTGGGTTGTAGCTTCAATTGAAGCTCAGTAATTTGCATCTACATATCAAAATGAATCTTATCCGCTTATGCCTTCAACTCTCTGAATGCATCTTCCAGTTACTGCACTTTGTCTTCTAAAGTGGCCTCGAACTGACTTTGGAGCTCTGGAAGCTCACCACATGCTCTAGAAACGGTCTATTCAGCTACTTCATTCATGCAACTACCTCATCGTGATCTTGTAGAGTTTTTTTCTTTTCATTGCACATCTACTCACTAGTGATCTTCACACCTTTAATAATCATGAGAGCTTGCTTCTCTCACACCTTAATTTCATCTGCTACACCCTAGTGTAGCTCATGAAATGTGTTCATAGGGAGTGGTCTGAGGTTAATACTCATGTTCTTAAGTGGTTGCATGCTCTCCCTATCTTCGACATTATTCAAGCGTAAATATCTATTAGGAAGGGGTACAACACAGAGCTCTGAAGTCAGTACCGAATGCATTATTCCTAATGTCATTGGTTTCATGTTCACTTGAGACCAACTCTGAACCATGCTCACTTGAACCTGGATTGCTTGTATAACACGTATTTGTACTTGCAAATTCTTAAGGACCTGTTGGACCTTCGTCAATACTAGTTGGCATTTATCTTTGATGTTTCCCCAAATCTCCTTTGTCGCAACTCGGACGGTGTCCCAATTTCATCGAGGTCCCCCTCAGTGATGATCATGGCCTCCACAACGATGAATTTATCATATTTGTGCTTTTTACGTGTGTCTCCCACACTTGTCTTCTTCCACCATTTTAGAATAAATTGAGAATCGACATCCTCCAAGTCTACCTAGTGGTCTTCATTACCCTAATTAGGTTCTTCTATGTGTTGTTCTTCTTCTTGCTCGTGCTCTAGTTCCTACGTCGTATTCTTGTCTACATTGATGGTCACCTTCTTCTTTTCCTTCGTCACATGTTTACTAGTCCTTGCTGCGCCTTCTATAAATTTCATTGGAATGAGCCAGTCTATTAGCCATTGAAGGACTAGTTGGGTGATATCTTCTTTGGTGACCAGAAATGGAAACGTCGTCCATTTATTTGTCAAATCATGCCTCACGCAGATATACATATGGTCAAAATTGGCCTTGAAGTCATTGGTGCACCGATATTCCTTGAATAAACTCCGTGACAATCTTGGATTTTGGTTGATCACCATTCGAAGATCCATTTCGAATAATAACCAAAACATCTTATTTTCTATAGCATGGGTAGGGTCCTTTGTTTCCAATAGCAAGGCAAATCTGGCATCCTTACAAAACTATGGATCTATAGTGGGGAATTTTGAGTTATCTGATGTCCTCCAAGCTATCAATGCGATCAACAATAAGAGCCACGTGTAGTGGAATGATTTTCCATCGTCCTGCACTTCACAACAGTCATCTAGGAATTCTTGACACAGGTACCTTACCCAGTTGAATAGTACCCCTTTGCTGCACTACGCAAACCAAGGATACCACTAGTGTCAGCACTTCATCTGCACAACACTTCCTCATAATATTTCTAGCCAAGATCTATGAAGCAAACTGCATAGCTTCGTCTATGATTGAACTGATGGCATATCCCTGAGACTTCTTGATATGTTCGAAGTCACTTTTCATCTGGTCTGCTAATGTTTTATCAAGTGACTTCCCCACAAAAGAATCTGCAGGGTTTGCACCTTCATAGGGAAACGTTGTGATTCTCCGTATCAAGATGTCGTCAATTGGGATTGGCTCTCACAGGCATAGGAACCCATCATGGACCAGCACCAACAACTTGTGCACAAAAATAGTGTTGATGATGCTTCGAATAAAGTGCAAGACTCACATCATGTTTAGCAATCCTGCACACTCAATAACGGTTGCCAATTTCATTCGTTCAAGTCTTGTGAGGCCCACCTCCTCATAGTACACCACCTCTAGATACTTTCTAGGTTTTGTCTATGGAAATTTCTCATGGTCACTCAAAGCTCACTCTCCCATACAGAGCTAGGTACCCTTGCGAACAATTCACTGTCGATAGGCACTTCCTCCAATAGCAACGGTATGAATACCTTAAATTTGACAGCGTCTGGATCCTTAGTCACTTTTGAGGTTGGCTTCCATAGTGGCATATATGGTGACAAATGAGAAATTGGTTCTGGTGCTTCTGTGTTGATATCCTCAAGCCCTTCGTTCAACTCTTCTTTGTCGAGGCCTTGTTGCTACATTGGTTGTTTCGTTTTATCCATTTTTCCCTTCTGTCTCTTCTTGGTCAGAATTTTCCGTGGCGATTATTGAATCGGGGCCCACAACGAACTTTTCTATTTTTTATCTCCTACCATGGAAATAGTAGGCTTTGGCCTCAATGACCTAGGTACTATACTATATATTGGTGGTATTGTAGTCATGATTTTTCCTACTGCTCTCTTCAAAAAATCTTGTTTAACTTCCTCCCAACTTAGGTAACCAAACATACAACAACACCCTCGGGTCTTTAAGCGTAAAAACACATAGCGAATTCTCAAGAAGCAATGTGTCCAAATGTGGAGTGGGGTGCAATATTTATAACCCATTTCAAATTCAAACTATTTGTTCCCCCTATGATCTTTCTCATAAATACAAATTTCGGTGGTAAATTTTCCCATATTTGTGCCTTAAATGCATTTCCCTTGCTCCTTTTAATGAAAAAAATCCTTGTCAAATCAACTGTAGCAGTCCCAATGGTCACATTTTGGGAAGGATGTACGGGAACCGT
>APFE030645076.1:7758-19151 GCA_000404065.3 Pinus taeda
TGCACCCCTCAAACCCCCTATGACCGCCCCGCTATGCAATCAGTGCAACAAAAGGGGGGGGCTTTGCCACCCATCTAAACCCCCCCAGTTAACTATGTGGGCTAGTTGTGGAAACAATATAACACAACCCAACAAGAAAGAACAACAACAAGAAGAAGATAAAAAAAATAAAGAGCTAAGTGGCTTAAGGGACATAGAAGAAATAATGAGAGATCAACTTGAAAGGGAAAATGCATGGATGAGAGGAAAAATGCAGGAAAGGGAGAACCAACTAGCATGTATGGCTAGCCTCTCCTTGGAGGCCATCTAGTGTAGGATGCCATCTAAATCCTATGCTCTTTACCTCAGAGAACAATGGCTACAATTTCAGATTAAAACACTAGCACAAAGGGGCACCATGCCATTTTAGGACTACAGATAGTTTATTGATCTTTGTGATCAAAGTACACTAGAGGCTAGGGCCAAAATGGTTGAATTTTAATTGCACAAAAAGGCCCTCACACACAAGAATATTTGGGATCCTAATGCCGAGCTTGGAGATCTGCAATTAATGGATTTGGCATCATGGATGAACCATGATGAGTCAAGGGCTGCAGATATGAAAATAATATTGGCTAGAGAGTAGAATGAAACTCTTTTCATTAGAGCTAAACAATCAAATCCCAAGGCCCTAATCAATACCCATAATCTAATTGCAAATTATCCTTAGATGGCACCTAGATATCTTGCTACCCAAGAGCAAGCAATTTCAAATTTTGAGGATATGTTTAAGCTGCTAGGAGAGGATAGTATACATGTTTGCTCAAGGAGATGGAACACATTGCCACATAGCTTGAAGATTAGAGAATATCACTCCCCTCAAAGGTTGAGACAGGCACTCAGCAGGACACCTATGTATACCAATCAATGCAATGGTTGAAGGTCAATTGGATAGGCCTAAAAATCAGTTCACGACTACTACTAGGAATGCTAGAAGGGAGAAAAGAAGAAGAGGAAAAGAGGCAGTGGGAAGAAGTAGAAAGGAAAGAAGGATTCTATGCACAAGAAGAAGAGACCACAACATAGGCATGGGATGTTAGAGAGGCTACCAGAGCCATGAAGGATATGGAAATTGACTAAGTTTCTCAGAGGATAAGCAACACTTTTAGTAGCGGGGTGATGATGAGCCTCATCATTGGGTAATTATATGGGCCTTAATTCACCTCCTAGCTTAGTCAAGCCAACTATTCTCACAACTTATTGCATACTTTTGATTATATTTTGTTTATGAGATGAGTTAGAGTTGAATATTTTGCTTTATGGTCTAATGTGCATGTAATGCAGGATTGAAGGATAAAAGCAAGGAAATTTAGCAAAGACCTTGGTTAAAACTTGAATGGGACAAGGGAGACGAATTATAGGAGGGAAATCCTCCTCATTTGCTACCCCTCCATTCGAATATCCCTCCATGAGCTAGGAGTGCAACTAGCCAAATTGTGAGGACTTGAAGGCAGCCGAGCAAGTGGAAGTCAAAGCACCAATTTATCTCTAGTTTGGGAGCCGAACCTCCCTAATTTTAAGGAAGTCATTGGAGACTTCAAATGCATAAGTAGAGAGGCCTATGACCTTAGTAGGATTTAGAATTTTGATTGTAAAACTTTACTTTATTTTTGAGCTGCAAGACTTGTGATAATTTTTTATGTAATCCATTGTTTTTGACAATAAGAATGAGTTTTGTTTTGAGCTAGCATTGAGTTAACTTAGAGGGATGAAGCTCTTGGGCTAGGGACCAACCCTAGCAACTAAGGTTCCTCTGTACTGTACATGTATGTTGATGAGCCCAAGAAATGGGTAACTATATGGGCTCATTTTGCCTATTGTTTCCATTTCATCCACCATTCTCCATATTTTTATGCATGTTTTTGAGTATATTTATGTTAATTGAGTGAATGGGGATAATCACTTTGCCATGAAGTCTAATAAGTGTTTATTGCATATTTTTGGACTTTTTGGACCAAGACTAGGCATTTATGAGTAGATTGACAGCCAAAACTCTAAGAAACCAAGTTGAGGACTTATAGGAAGGGTGTCTCCTACATTAATGACCCCTTCCTTGAGTCCTCCACCAGCAGCTCAGAGTTTAAAGGCCACCACATCAACGATCACAAGGGCAGCCAAACAGGTCTAGTGAAGTTGCTGTTAACTGCAAGTTTTGGTAGTCGAATTCCTAAAGTTTAGGAGGACTTTTGGGAGTCATCAACTTGTGTAAATAAGAAGTCCTTAGGCCTCAATATGTTAGCCAATGAACAATCTATTTTTTCACTTTAGTTCAGCTCTGCATTTAGCTCATTTTCGAGCTCTTTCTATAGACAATTTTGTGATATGACTATTATTTTTTGATCAATGAAGATGAATCCAGCCTTGAACCAGCATTGATCTTTCTAAGGGGGCTGTAGCTCTTGGGGTTGGGCCCAACCCAAGTGCTGAGTATCTCCTTCTTGCATTTATATGTGTTTTTTTTGCATTCATGAAATAATTTCTGTTGTTTAGATTAAATCTTTCTTTATTACTTAGGTTGTTTTTGATGATTAGAATAATTGTTCTTGCTTCAGGTTGATTAGTTAGTTTGCTACAATAATAGAAAATGATCCAAAAAAGGGCTACCAAGTAGGCTTTGATCTCCTTTCTCCCTCCTTGGGACCATGAATTGAGACCAAAGCACTCTTGCTGCCACCAAAACACTATTTTTGCCTTCCAATGCAATTGCTAGTGTGTGAATTCGAGTTGGAGAAGTTGATATCAGTTGTATTTACATACTTGGATTTTTCCTTGTTTAGTTTTCATATCTTTCTTGCACAATTTTCTATCTATAAAGTTTTGTTCAACACTTTTTGGTTCTTAGGGCAGAATTAGGTTAAAATAGGTAAAACTCAGTTTTTTAATTCTCCTTGAATCAGTTTTTAGAAGCAGGTGTGCAAATCACTTGAATACCATCCCAGCTTATCATCCTCCCGTAATCTAGCCTACTCCAGTCCATTTCTCAAGGTTTTCTCCACTCATTCGCCACACTTTCCCAAACAGCTCTAATTTCTACATTTTTGTGCAAAATTGCTTTCTTATCCTTTGAACCAATCCAACCATCACCTTCATGTTTGATCTTCATTGACAGAGTCCTAAACCCTCTAACACCCTCATCCAACCTTAATTTTCCCTTTCCTACAATTTTTCCTCCTCCAAACCTTCAAAAATCACTTTTGGCCTGCTCCTGTAGAACTTCCTGTAGAATTTCCTATAGATCCCCTGCAGACTTCCTATAGAAGTTCATGCGATCAATTTTTCGAAATGTGATCACAATGGAATTCTCTAGAAGGGTGCTAAGGACTACTTAGGTCCTCTCCACACCTTCCTCATCATCTGCAACAACCAAATCCATCTCCTTTCACCACCAAACCTCTACACAGTCAAATAGTTAAAACATAACCATAATAATTATGCATAAAATTGGTCAAAAGTACAAAAAGATGGTTCTTCCACATTTTCTTTCAGAAGTAGCTTAAGTACATGAATTTAACCTTGATATTAGTCCATGGCATCCATTTTAGTGGTTTCATCTCTCTTTCTTGCAAAAATAGGGTTAGTGGGTAAAACTATGGTTTGTTAGGGTTTGCATTTCCTTTCAGCTTTCATCCTCTTTCTGCAAGTAGAATAGCCTCTTTTGAGTTAGCTTTCTTCCATCACAATTAAAAGCTTCTTCTAAGAACTCATAGAGGTTGGCTTGAGCTCCTAGCAAACTTGTGCCAACTGATCAAGTGACAGCCTGCAGTAAGAGCTAGTACTTGTGCATACAACACCATCGCTTCCAAGTTTGTTGCGAACTACTGGGTTGATGAAAGTAAAGAAGGGAGTCCCAGGAGTTGCAACATCATTGCTGCATTTTCTTTATAATAGTGTAGAGTAGATTGGTTGTGTTTTATATTTCTAGTTATCGCATGAGCTTTGGAGTTTGTTTTATTGATTCAATACTTGGTTCATTTCATCATTATTGGCTTCAATCAATCTCTTTCTATAATAGATCTCACTCATATTATTATTTCCTTTAACATGAATTACTTAAGCATGAGCCAATAAATCACGTCTTAAGCAGATTATACCGTAGATCTCCTTACCATCCGATCCACAACAAACTTGACAAATCACCATCCGATTCATTTCAATGCTTGAATTTATGCGCTCTAGATCTCCACCATCGATTTGTCTTGCTTGATTTGATAGCTATCACATTGTCTCAATACTTTATGCACTCCAAATATCCATCGTCGATCTGTCTAACTTGATCCAATGGCTATCACGCAATATCGTACGGATTCTTGCACGATCAATATCTGCTTGAGAGCACACGAGAAAAGTGGTTTTCTCTTGCTACACATCACCCAGTTAGGATAATCACGTAAATTTTGGAATACAACTTACATCCCTTAGGGTGCGCAAGAAACTACTTACCACCTTTATTCATTTCCATGGTTGACTTTAGGTGCTCCACATCTCCATCATTGATCTACCTCCCTTGATCCAACGACTATCATGTCACCCAATTTCCAACCATCTTGGTCGATCTCCACCATTGATCAACCCCACCTAATCCAATGGCTATCGCACAATCTGGCGCAAATTCTTGCACAACCGATATCCACCCAAGAGCACGCGAGAAAAGTGATTTTTTCATGGTATGTGTCACTCCATTAGGCTAATTATGCAAAATTTAGGAATTCAACTTACAACTTTGAGGGCACGCAAGAAACTACTTACCACCTACAAACACCACTCCATCATTCCGCACATTTTCTTTCCTTCTGTCACCACATGACTTAATATTGTTCACCCATCGATTCACTTAAACCTCGCGATAAGATCTTTGCCACTCAATCTCCTATTAACCCTCTTCGTCCATCTATTCACTTAACCTACGTGATAAGATCTCCGCCACTCATCTTTCGTTAGTCCTATTTGTTCATCTATTCACTAAATCGCCCACGATAAGATGTCCGCTACTTAGCTTTCATTAACCCTCTTTGTTCATCTATTCATTAAATCGCCCACGATAAGATCTCCACCATTCATCTTCCGATTAGTCTTATTCGTCCATCTATTCACATATATTCTGCGATGAGATCTCTGTCACCCATCTCCCATTAATACTATTCCAGATCTATCCAATGGTTCCTATGCACCTCTGCTTCGTTACGCTCTCCATTCACTAATTTCGGTCTTCGCTTGCTCTTCCACTGACTCCTTGCATGGTTGATTTTACAAAAAAAAACAAAAACGTGAAAACAACTTTAGTTTAGTTTCTTTTCTTATTCATTAGTTTAGTCTAATGCTCTTTACTTCTATAACTTAGATAACAACATTAGGTTAGTGTTGATTTAGCAATTCTGCTTAGTTTAGATGTTTAAATGGTTAATTAGGATATGGTGTGATTTAGCATTACACGTTGTTTTCTTCATTACTGTAGTAGAGTTGCTCTCTTAGAATAGATTTTCCCTTCTTCCATCAAAGAATGAAGCTTCTTTTGACTCTATAGAAGTCTGGCTTAGAACCCTTGGGGTCTCTTTCTAGATGAACAAGTGACAACATGAAGGACCTTCACTTCTACTTGTGCATATAGCACTTTCACTGCCAAGTTTGTACGAACCCCGGGTTGATAAATAAAGTTGGTAGCCCAAGAGTTGCAACATCCTTGTTGCAATACTGGTGCTCATCACCATCCTCAGTGTTAGACCACACTAAGACCTCAGCAAAACCACCGAAAAGAAAACATATTGCCCATGGAGCTTTATAACATAGATTGATGCAGTATTTATAATGATCACCCTGCTAAAAGCAAACCAACATAGCAACATAATAACATGACATCATAATGAAATTACACCCATAGCGCTTATTGGAGATTTATAACATAGCTCATGGTGGTATTTACATCCATATACATATGTACATATAGAAAAGTCATCAAAACATATACCAAGACATATACCAAAACACCATACTAAAACTGCTTTGCCTCAACCGGAAAACAAGGAAGGATACATAGATTGCATCTAATTTGCTATCTCTCATGTAGCTTCATTGGGCCCAAAGTGATTCCAATGCACTTTAACTTGCTCAATTGCTCAGTTCTAGAGCATAAGCACCTTTTTCTACAACATGCACTGAGGCTCTGACTGGACTTCTCCATCTGGTTCCACCTGCAATATAGACTAGTCAATCACATGATCACATATTTAACATACTTCTTAAGCAATGATACGTGGAAAACATCATGGAATTTCACTGTAAGAGACAGTTCAATTCGATATGCTACTGGACCAATCCTCTCGATGATATTAAAAGGTCCACAAAACCGTGGTACCAACTTGGCACATGATCCAATCTGCAAGGAGATCTTCTTTGGTTTGATATACAATTACACCTGTTCCCCAACCTGGAAATCCTTAAACAAACTATTCTGATATACACAAATATTCTACCTATCCTATGCGGCCTTTAGATTATTCTTAATCACTTGCATTTCCTGTTCCATGTTTTCCAACAGATCTGGTCCAATCAACACCTTGTTAACCAGATCACTCCAATTGATGGGAGTATTGCAACTCTACCCACACAATTCCTCAAAATAACTAATCCTCAATGAATCTTGATAATCATTTTTGTATGCAAACTCTACCAAGGGGAGATGCTTTTCCCACTTCCATTGCTGATGCATCACATATATCCTCAACATGTCCTCCAATATCTTGTTGACCCTCTCTATCTGTCCATATATCTGTGGATGATAAGCTGTGGTGAAGGCCAAATATTAGCCCAAACATGCAAATAACTCCTTCCAAAACTTGGAAGTGAACTTTGCATCCATTTCTAACACAATATTCTTTGGGACACCATGCAATTTGACCATATCATTGATGAATACCTTTGACACATCTCTAGCTGAGAATGTATACTTCACTAGAATGAAGTGTGCAACCTTCAGCAATGTGTCCACAACAACCATAATGGAATTGATGTCTCACTATCTTCGGAAACCCTATGATGAAGTCCATGGAAATGACCTCCCATTTCCACTTTAGAATCATGATTGACTATAGTAGTCCCCTTGGATGTTTTCACTCTACCTTCACTCATTGAAAATCAAAACACCTAGCCACAAACTCTGCTACATCCTTCTTCAAATTCGACCAATAATAATATCTCTTCATTGTTGTCAGTGTCTTTTAATAAGCTGGGTGACTTGAATAAGGTTTTTCATGAAACTCCCTTAACATTACCTTCTTGAGCTCACTTCTATCTGGCACATATATCCTATCTCTAAATCTGACTAGTCCATCCACTATAAGACAATAACATACCCTGTGCACATACACCTGTACCTATGCTTATACCTGTACTACCACTTATAATACCCAAATGCAACTTGTGAACAATCTCCATATACTTGACATCCTACTAACTTGCTTGCAAGATCCTATCTTGCAAGTCTATCCCACAAGATCTCATAGCTTTCAAGTGACTTAGCTGTACCTGCCTATAGATAACATCTTCCACCATGTTCTCTTTACCTTTGATGTGCTTGATCTCAAAATCAAACTCACTAATCATGGCCAACCACCAAGCTTGTCGGGTGTTTAGATTCCCCTAGTAAAACAAATATCTCAACCCAATATGATCACTCATAAGTACAAACCTCCTACCAAGAAGATAATGTCTCCACATATTCAATGCATGTATGATCACTTCTAACTCAAGATCATGTCCCGAGTAGTTCTACTTGTGCTCATTTAGTTTTGAGACTCATAGCATACCACTTGTCCATCTTGTATAAGGACTCCACCAAGTCCCCTCTTGCAAGCATCCGTGCATAATAAAAACTCTTTGCCTGGATTTGCAATTTGTAGCACTAGTGTATGTGTCAACAACTTCTTAAGATGCTCAAAGCTAGCCTCACACTCCTCTGTCCGTTCAAACTTCTTATCTTTCCTCTGCAATTATGTAATAGGATGATAAATCTGTGATAAGTTCCTAACGAAACTTCGATAATAGCTTGCTAGACCCATGAAAGATCTCACCTCATCCACACTCTTAGAAGCTACCCAATCCATGATGGCTCTTATCTTCTCTGGATATACTGTAATCCCTTCCTTGGAGACAACATGTCCCAAGTAATTTACCTCACTCTGAAATAAACTACACTTCATGAGCTTAGCATACAATTGATGCTCTCTGAACAACCTCAACAATGCGACTAAATGCTCGATATGCTCTTCCTCATTTTTAAACTATACCACTATATCATCAATGAACACAATAAAAAACTTATCCAAATACAGACACAACACACTATTAATCAAGCACAAGAATGTAGCTAGTGCATTAGTTAAGCCAAATGGAACTAAAACAAACTCATAATGTCCATACCTAGTACTGAAAGTTGTCTTGTAAATGTCCTCCTCTTTGATACATACCTAATGGTATCCCGATCTCAAGTTGATCTTGGAGAACACAAATGCTCCCTTTAGCTGATCGAACAAGTGATCAATCCTCGGTAATGAATAACTGTTCTTGATGGTCACTTTGTTTGACTTCCTATAGTCAATGCAGAATCTGAGAGTACCATCTTTCTTCTTCACAAAAAATACAGTGCGACCCAATGTGATACACTTGGCCTAATGTATCCCTTGTCCAACATTTCCTTCAACTATAGCTTCAACCTAACCAAATCAGGTGTGCTCATCTTGTAAGGTTATTTTGATACTGGATTTGCCCCTGGCACTAACTCAATAGAAAATTATACCTCCTTGTGAGGTCGAAACTCGGTAATGTCCTCAGGAAATACATCCTGAAACTGCTGCAAAACTGGGTACCTTCTCAACACATATGAGTATAACATTAACCTTTCATTGTTTCTCTTATTTCTGTATGATCTGGTAATTATCTACCTTACAAATCCTTATCTCTTCCTTCAAGATTCTCAAGGTGTCTTCCGAATTAGATGAGTGCCCCACACCACGCTACCCATCTAATTCATAGGGAGATTATATGTAGTCTACCACCTTGCTAACCATTTGATCTCTTTCGTGTAATGCATAATATGTTAGATAAACCAAATCTCAATCAATCAACATACCTTAGCATAATTCGGGGAGGATACCTCCTCTATAATATCATCACATCGACGTGACACATGTCTAACATAATTGTAATATCATATAGAAGTATAATAAGTAAGTGCATCAACACATAAACATCATTCTAGCTAGGGTCCACCCATCATTGCAAGGCCATATCAACGATGCATGCTATGACCTCATGCATGAAAACAACCATTACACCACTATATACATTTCCATATGCAATCATCAACATGCACAAGAAATGCCAAATCAACTACACATACACATAGACGTGTGTAGTCGAGCATAAGAAATCAATTCTTGTAATCAACCTACAAGACTAATACATGTAATAAAAACATTCAAGAATGCACTTGATATACAAGGTTGCAGTCAAGCGACATACAATAAACATCTAAGGAACATATAACCATATGCAATCAGTCATATACTCATGACAATGCATTCCACAAACTCAACATCAAATTCTCCATGCCAACCTTCAACCATAATCAATCATCAAGAAAATGTAATAGGCTAATGAGATGCAAGTGTAAGAGACACACATGCAGCTGACTTGCATGATTGACCAACACACACCGCCCGTCTAGTCATAAGGTAGAACCCTGCTCTAATACCACTCCGTAACACCCTCCTCACACATCTACCCAAAAAACTAGCTAACCGGGGTAAACATGCAACAAGAGGCTACTATGATTGGATTTAATCTCATATGTGAACTTGAGGAAGTGGGATCAACAGAACACATCAAGCAACCTATCCACATCAGCAACAAAACCCTCAAGAGACATGCCATCCACTTAGACATCATGTCCTTGGGTCAAACTAATGTTCTAGAAATCTTAAGCCTCAATCGCTATCATGCTATAAGAAAGAGAGCATCCAGAAAGCCAAAGCCACTCTCACAAGCTTGTGTGCCAGCGACCAAAGACCAATTTGTCAGTGCTATGCCAAGGCACTTGTGATTTGAGCTACGTTTTCAGGCCCAGAGCCTAGGTCACTACCCATAATGGAATGATAACTTAGGAATAGAAAAAGAATAGGGAAATGATGATGCAAAAGCAATAAGTTGAATAAGACCTTAATCAGATCCAACTAGCCATGCTAGTCATTTCGTCAAACATATATTCAACATGTAACCTACAGGTGTAAATAATAGAATTAAGTGTAGGGATCTCATACTTATCTGATAGTCTCTATGAATAATTTTTCCCTCATGCCATTTGCTACATCATCATCTATTAGGCCATAGATACATTATGCATTCATTTATAAGTCAAAACATGTTGAGATCCTGTTGGGTCCCTATAATACTAGTGATTACCCAATTACTATTGTAGTTGTACCCCTTATTAATATTTTTGTGCCCCTATTTTCCCCATATTGTTATTACTGGGCCCCATAGAATCCCTCTATTATTATTTTTATGGCTTTATATTATTATTGTTAGGTCGGCTGGGTTATATTGTGACTCCTTAGACTCCTATATATATAAAGGAGGTTTTATCATTTGAATCATCCAAGAATTGTTCATTTATGTAATGTAAAGGAGGTTTCCCCCTCAAAGAGGCTGAATTTTAAGGCGTTGATCTATCTTTTCTATCATTTTCTTGAGCTGGTTTCATAACATTTGGTATTAGAGCTTTGGATTCTAGGGTTTCGCTGCTCCAAACAGGTCATCGTGGAATTTTCGCTATAACGTTTTTTTCTACGACGTTTCAGAAGCTAAAAAAAAACCCATTTGAGAAGACATCGCACTGAATCTTAGTTCCGAATTTCAGAGCTTTTCGCGCTATATGTTCGGAGATATGAACTGAGGAAGTTGGTCCTTTTGCAGAATCCTGAATTACATTTAAAACAGGTGACCTGGGGAAAATCGTCATAACTTTCTCTCTGAGCATCAGATTGAAATTTCTTAAGAAGGTACAGAAAGAGGATGGACTTCAGTTTCTTGTATATATTTTTCAGAGCCAAAGGTCAAAACAGGGACACGTGGCACGTCGTACAAGTTCTCTCTACTAAATTAGTCTATAATCAGGGCACCGTGGGAGATTTGGCATAACTCTTCATCGAAGAATCCAATTGGAGTCAGACTGGTGGCATTGGAAAGAGGACATAGAGGGCTACCGTAGGTCGCAATTTCAGAACTGGATGATCCGAAATTACAGAGATACATCAGAGGCAATATCGAGCTCCTACAAAGTGAAAAAAGGTGTGTATATTTTT
>APFE030645080.1:3340-31005 GCA_000404065.3 Pinus taeda
GGACGGATCCAGAAGGAGGCTGAGCTTTGAGCCTGCAGAAGTGGTTCAGGTGATATTGCTCTTTTTTCATACTATTCTATTTGTCTAATAAAGAAACACGTCTTGTTCCCGAAACGCTTCTTTCTTTATGTTAATGATATTCATAGTTGAATTTCATGTATGAATGGATGTCTAGAAGTTTGTAACTAACTCCTTTCTTATATAACATAAAGATCATTTTTTATGTAAATCTTTGTCCATATACTGCTGCATTCCTTGGGATTGTTGTTTTTGCAGGGCAAAGGAGCGGAAGGGACATGAAGAAGGGTTTTCACCCTTGAGTAACTACCCAAACGTAGGACCTCAGGTATGTCCTTCTCACCCTAGAAGTAGCTTTTTCTAGCATAAACGGCTGTGTGTGTGTATGTTTCTTGACTTAGACAACTTCCAGTCTGCTAGGGTTCCACCCAAGAGCAATCATTGTTACACCACGAATTATCAACAAGGTAGCTGCTATTTTCAAAGACAAATGTCAAGGGCTGCATAAAGTAATTCCACGCGGACAGTTAAGAAGATCTGAGTGGTTATAATTATGTATAAGCAAGAGTGGTGTAACCATAAGAAATCTTTATTGAAACAACTTGTAACAATTTATATCTTTTTATTATCTTTGTTAGCTTAATCAGCATGAGAATCACAGATTCTCATGACTGATTCGTTTTCCTAATTTTAGGACTCTGAAAAGACTTTATAAAAATATCTTAGTCTCATGTGAAGGGGACAAGCAAAACGGAGACAATACCGACATTTTGATCTTGTACTCTTCAACTATTTTGAATATAAGTATATTTGATGATGTTAATTGTTGAGTGTGGAGTCTGATTATCTTCTTTATTCAGAGGTATCACTGCATTGGACCCTAGTTCGTAATGTGGCAGTAATGCCACCCGTAATATTTGTGCTGCAAGGGGGGTCCAAGGAGGGACAACTGCAATCTTTGGGAAACCCCCCAGTGGGGGATTGGGGGCAATGCCCCTGAAGCTAAAAATAGATGTTAAATTTCCTTGTAAAATGTTGTAATTTTGTAGTAAGTCTAGGCTATCTATTAGGCGGAGATTTGATGGTAGAAGTTATGTTTAATTTAGGGTTTTTTTCCCCTAGAAGGAAACCCCTCTTTATATATGAGGGAATTGTATTTCATCTATGTATATCTATATTCTGAGTGAGAAAGAGAGAGGAGATTATGTGAGAGTGAAGAGGGAATTACAACGCATCTATTGTAGGTTGTATCTCTTCAGTTTGCTGGATAATATAAAAGGAAGGACTGGCTATTTCTCCATGGATGTAGTCCAAATTGGGTGAACCAAGTATATCTGTGTCTCTCTTGTTTTATGCATTTTCTGCATTTATATTTCTGCAATATATTTTATCTATTCTATTGCTCTGTAATATATAATTTCATAACAACTAGTATCGGGGCCGAAGGTCTATTTGGCTGATAAACTCGTAGGAGAGAAAGGTTCCTGGATAGAGTGGGAGCAATGGTGGAAGATGGTAGGTTTAGGGTCAAAAAATTTAATGGCCAAAACTACTAGCTATGGAAGATTATTTGTACCAAAAATATTTGTACCTACCATTGAGCGGAAAGACAAAAAAGCCAACGAGTATGACAGACACAGAATGGAATATTCTAGACAGAAAGGCACTTGGAACAATACGATTGTGCCTAGTGGCGTCGGTAGCGTTTAATATTTCAAAGGAAATGACAATAGAGGGTTTAATGTCAGCATTGGCCAAACTATATGAAAAACCCTTCGCCTCAAATAAGATATTTCTCATGAAGCGTTTATTTAATATGAAGATGTCAGAAGGTGGATCTATTGCTGATCATTAAAATGAATTTAATACAGTTACTAGTCAGTTAAGTTATGTAGGGGTAACTTTTGATGATGAAGTTAGGGCTATGTTATTTCTGTGCTCATTGCTAGAAAGTTGGAATGGTTTAGTTATGGCCATTGGTAACTCTGTCTCTAGATCTAGTAATTTAAAGTTTGATGATGTTGTCCACACAATCCTTAGCGAGGAAATGCAACAGAAAAGCTCTGGTGAGACATCAGGTAATGCTTTGAGTGCAGAGACTAGGGGAAGAAATATGGAAAGAGGAAAGAGCCCAAGATATCATAGTCAGTCAAGGAAAGGCAGATCCAAGTCCAGATCGGAGATAGTGTGCTAGAAATGCGGGAAGAAAGGACACCTGAAGAAAGACCGCAAGTCTCGGAAGGGAAAAGAAGGAGACGTGTAGCAAGAAAACAATCATGAAGCGAATGTGACAGGTGATGTATTACAAGATGCCTTGATTCTTTCATTAGAAAATATTATGGATGCCTAGGTGGTAGATTGAGGGGCCTCATTCCATGCCATACCTGATAGGAAACATTTTCATGATTATGTTCAAGGAGATTTTGGATGGGTTTGATTAGGTGATGATAAACATTGTAAAATCATTGGAATGGGTACAGTTTTCATAAAACAGAAGAACAAAAATCAATGGCTATTGAAGAAGGTAAGGCATGTTCCAGATCTAAAGAAAAATATGATTTCAACAGGGCAGTTGGGAGGTGAAGGCTATGTGACTACTTTTATAGATAAAACTTGGAAGGTCACTAAAGGAGCCCTGGTAATAGAAAAAGGAGAAAAGGTTGGTACATTGTATTTATGCAATGGTATTTCTAATTTTGTTAATGCTTTAACCTCTATAGGAGAATATATGGCATTTTGGCATCATAGGCTCAGGCACATGAGTGAAAAGGGGATGTATATTGTTCACTCAAGAAATTTGTTGCCAGGTTTAAAGCATGTTGATTTAAAATTCTGTGAGAATTGTGTTTATGGAAAACAGAAGAGAGTCAGATTCCTCAGAGTTGGGAAAGAAAAGAAGAGCAAAAAATTAGAGCTTGTGCATACAGATGTATGGGGACCTTCTCATGTATCATCTCTCTGTGGCTTTTGTTATTATGTTACTTTTATTGATGATGAAACCAGAAAACCCTAGATTTATTGTATTCGAAATAAATCTGATGTATTTGATACTTTTAAGAAATGGAAATATTTGGTTGAAAATGAGACAGGAAAAAGGTTAAAGTGTCTCAAATCAAAAAATAGAGGTGAATATTGCAGCAAAGAGTTTGATAGGTATTGTTTAGAGAATGGAATTTGCGAGAGAAGATAGTTCACCACAAGAAAATGGTGTGTCAGAAAGGATGAACAGGAGAATCGTGGAGTGTGCAAGGTGCATGAGATTGCATGCAGGATTGCCTTTACAATTTTGGACATATGTTATAGACACTGTTGTTTATCTAATAAATAGAGGGCCTTCAAGTTCCTTGGGTGGTGGTATTCTGGAAGAGGCATGGACAGGTGGAAAGGTAAATTACTCATTTTTAAAGGATTTTGGTTGTGAAGCCTTTGTCCACATTAATAAAGAAAATAGAAAAAAGATTGAGGCAAAATAAAAAAAGTGTACCTTTATTGCATATGGTATTAATGATTTTGGTTATCTCTTTTATGATTATGAAAAACACAAAATCATTAGAAGCAGAGATGTCATATTCAATGAAAGGGTTTTGTATAAGGATCAACTGTAGGAAAAGGAACAAGAGAAAGAAAACAGATAATACATAGTGCTTGATGAGATCACAGAAAAAGTGAAGGTGCTTGAAAATCATAATGATCAACAGCCATAACAACAACAACAACCACAACAAAAAAAAGCACCTCAAAGGCCTAAAAGTGGTGTTAGAAGATCTACCAGGATAAGTAGACCCCATGAACGATACTCTCCTTCATTATATTATGTATCGTTGACTGATTTTGGTGAACCAAAATGTTATGAAGAAGTAGTGCAAGTAGAAACTAGGAAGGAGTGGGAGCAAGCCATGAAAGAAGAGATGGACTCCTTAGCACATAACTAGACTTGGGACTTAGTCAAGTTTCCTGCAAGTAAAACAACATTGTAGAATAAATGGGTTTACAGGTTGAAGGAAGAAGATGGAGGTAGAAAAAGATATAAAGCTAGAATTTTGGTAAAGGGGTTTGCACAGAAAAATGGTATAGACTTTGATGAGATATTCTCTCCTATTGTTAAAATGACTTCAATCAGAACTATTTTAAGTCTAGTAGTAGCTAAATATTTTCTTCATGAGCAATTAGATTTAAAGACAACCTTTCTTCATGGGGATTTGGAGGAAGAGATATATATACAGCGGCCACAAGGATATGAGGTAAAAGGGAAGGAGAAACTAATGTGCAGGTTGAAGAAGAGCTTGTATGGCTTAAAACAGGCTCTAAGGCAGTGGTATCTAAAATTTGACAGGCTTATGTCTGAACAAGGTTATACTAGATGTCACTTTGATCGTTGTGTTTATCTCAAAAGGCAAAATGATGGCAACTATATTATATTTTTATTGTCTGTAAATGACATGCTTGTTGCAGGTTCTAACATGCAGGAAATAAATGTGCTCAAAAGAAAATTGGAAAACTCATTTGCAATGAAGGATTTGGGTGTTGCAAAACAAATTGTTGGTATGAGAATAACTAGAGATAGGAAGAATTGAAAGTTAACATTGTCTCATGGTGAGTACATAGAAAAGGTGTTGAAAATATTTAATATGAAAAATGCAAAATAGTTAGTATACCTTTGGCTAGCTATTTCAAACTAAGTAAGGAGGTGTGTCCCAAGACTCGAGAAGAAATGGCTAATATGTCTAAAGTTCCATATGCATCAATAGTTGGAAGCTTAATGTATGCAATGGTCTGCATAAGGCCTGATATTGCACATGCAGTGGGAGTTGTAAGCAGGTATATGAAAAATCCAGGAAAAGAAAATTGGATGGCAGTGAAGTAGATTCTTAGGTATTTAAGAGGTACCACAAATCAAGCATTATGCTTTGGTGGTTAAAACATTGCTCTATAGGGATATGTTGATGAAGATATGGCGGATGATAGAGATAATAGGAGGAGCGCCACAGGGTATGTGTTTACTGTAGGTGGAACAACTGTTAGTTGGGTTTCAAAATTGTAAAGTGTTGTTGCACTCTCAACAATGGAAGCAGAGTATGTTGCTGCTACAAAGGCTAGTAAAGAAATGATTTGGTTACAAAGGTTTTTGGATGAATTGGGTAAGAAGCAAGAGTTGGGCAAGTTATACAGTGATAGCCAGAGTGCCATACATATTGCAAATAACTCTGCATTTCATTCGAAGATAAAACATATACAACTCAAGTATCATATATGGTTAGTTTTGGAAGATGGATAGTTGAAGTTGGAAAAGATACACTAGTAAGAATCTTGCAGATGTGTTAACAAAAGTTGTAACCAAGGAGAAACTGAGATATTGCTCAGTTTCAATTGGTCTTCAAGTATGATGATGAAGATAAAAAACAACCAGGTCCAAAGTGGAGTCATTGTCCAGCAAGTGAAGCAGTAGTGGAGATGCTATATTCAGTCTCCAAGTGGGAGATTGTTGGGTGTGGAGCCTGATTATCTTCTTTATTAATAGGTATCACTGCATTGGACCTCAGTTCATAATGTGGAAGCAACGCTGCCCGTAATTGCTGCAAGGGGGGTCCAAGGGGGGGTGGCTGCAATCTTTGGGAGACGACCCCCCCCCCCCCCCCCCCCCCCCCCTAGTAAAAGATCAGGGGCAGCACCCCCAAAGCTAAAAATAGATGTAAAATTGCCTTGTAAAATGTTGTAATTTCATAGTCAATCTCAGCCATGCATTAGGCGGAGATCTGATGGTATAAGTTATGTTTAATTTAGGGTTTTTTTCCCTAGAAGGCAACAACTTGCTATATATGAGGGAATTATATTGTGCCTATGTAGATCTGTATTTTGAGTGAGAAAGAGAGATGAGATTGATTAAGAGAAAAGAGGGTATTATAGCGGATCTACTGTAGGTTGTATCTCTTCAGTTTGCTAGATAATATAAAAGGAAGGACTTGTTATTTCTTCGTGGATGTAGCCCAAATTAGGTGAACCACGTATATCTATATCTCTCTTGTTTTTTTCGTTTTCTGTGTTTATATTTCTGCAATATATTTTATGTATTCCATTTCTCTGTAATATATAATTTTTCTAACATTTATTGCAATTTTTGTGTTGAGTTTTTAACTAAGTTTTTGTTTTCTTCCTACACCCTGCTAGGGAGGAAGAGTCCTCGTCTTTAGTAGGGATCATAGTGTTGTTATGATTTTTATTTCTTTCATGCGTTAAGTTTGTATTTATTATTATCATTGTACATGTTCATTGTGGGATAGATACACTTATTCTTCCATATTAATTGTGTGATGTTACACAGATTACTCAATTCCACGTTATTTAATTACTGTTATATATTTAGATGATAGTGTATGGAGCACCTATTTTTATTATGAAGTTTTTATGAAGTGTGGATTCTTTCCTTTCCGAGTGTGTTTCATTTCTGCAACATTCTTTTTAATTCTTGCAAGTTTGTAATTCCATTCTTCAAGAGTATTTTAATTTCTACGAGCGTGCTCAGCGACATCTTTTCTTTTCTATTTTCAACTGGTTGTTACATGTATCAACACAGATAGTGCAAACACATTTGGAATAAAAAGACTTACCCTGGTTGATAATTAATGTTTGTGGAAGTGATAAAACTGACCAAATAGTGCACATTTCCCACAGTCAACCCATGTCAAGAAAAACTACACAATCCCTCACATCTAGTGCCTGGCTTGCTGCTTGAACTTGCCTTGAAGTTATTTTTCTTTTAAACTGACTTTTTCTTACCATGAGTGTCCTCTATGTCCCATAGGTACAGTGGTTGTTGAGCATCTCTCCACCAATCATGGTTAACATGGCATCTAAGAGAGTTGCATCAAAGGAAACCAAGGAGAGCAGTATTGGGGAAGCAGTTGAGCAAACATCAATTGATTTTCCAGTGTATGCTGATACTCAACTATTTATAGAGAAAGGAACAATAGTGACATGGAAATAGATCAAAGACACTTTTGCAAAGGAATTTGAGGCATATTTAGAGGATCGATAGGTCTATCTTAGCATCTAGTAGTGAGGCAAGGTTGCATGCAGGTACCCCGCCTTCCCGTGTACAGATATTGTCAACTAGATTGTCTCAAATACAGATGAATAGACTATGACATTGAATAGTTCCAGTGGGCTGAAGATTTCCACCTTCAAGGCAGAATAATTTCAGCATATGTATCACTTTCTCGAGCCAGTGAAGCGCATGGACTCACTCTTTTATGCCACCCATATCTATGTGAATACAATATAAATTGTCAAGCACTGGGTGAAAGAGCCCTTGAAGTTTCGATCGACACCCACCCATGTTTACAAGAAAAATTCCATCATGAAGGATTACTAGATCTTGATCATCATTGCTTGTAGAATATATGGTCAAGAGAGCACAAAAACCTTCCATGAAGGGTGGGGAGTCTTACTGGACCAGTTGGTGAATAATGGAAGGCCATTCAAGTGGTTGGTGTTGGGTCGTGAATACGACCACTTTTTTAACACTTATTTCATCCATTTTTACTCTTCTTTATCATGTCATTTATTATAATTTACTATATAAATCCATTTTATAATGATTTATGATCTTATGGAAAAATATTATTTATTCTCCTTTATTTCTAATAAATTGATGATTATGCATGATTTTATCAATGATAGTTTTGATAAATTGGTTTTAACATTACTCATCATTTTTAGCCTCTAAGATAATTTCCAGATTGAAGATTTGATCATTAAATATTCCAACTCAGAAATTCGCTAGAATAAGAAGTGACAGTTTTGCGGTTGAGATTCTGAGCAAATGAAGAAGCATCTGGAAAATACGGAACATAGGTTTTGTCCAGAACAGACCAAATTAACTTTGTGGAAAAATGGTTTGCCCAAATTCAGCTTGTATAGGGAGAAACACAGGGTTCTTTGAGCACGATTTTCTCAGATTTGTTGTGTGGCCATTTCCCAAATCTCAGCTGCAAAGCCAAATTCACCTTGCTCTTGTTGAAAGATATATGGAAATATATTTTCTTGTTGATAAATTAGTTAGAAACAATCCAATTTTGTAATAGAAATCATGTTGTAATTATCTCTGTTGTAACTGCTCTCTGATCTCTCTCTATTTAAATGAAAACAAAGATCAGAGATAGAGATGGAGAATTGAGGATTCAGAATTGGAGGTTCAAGAATGATGATGGATTATTCATGTTGGGATAGGATAGAATAGGAGGAAAAGGAGATTGCTACATTACCATTGTAATTCTCAGGCTTTTGCTGTTGTAATGATTTCACAATTTGATAATTAATATATAATTTGGAGGTTGTTGTTCATTCGCCTTATATGAAGTAGCCCAGTAGCATCCGCTGGTGGGTAAAGGCCCAGCCTCTGGTGGATTATGCTGCTATTGTGTATCATATCTTTAGAATTTCTGCCATGTGATGGTTTGTTTTAATTCTTATTTCTGAATCGTATTGCCTTACAATTTCATGTTTTCACAGCGAGTTGTTATAGTATTTTATGAAATTGTTTTATTGCACAAGTTGAGATTGAATTGTGTGGTTGTTCTTTTCCATCATAACAGTGATTATTATCCTTTTCAACTTATATTGTTATGCTGTTCATTTCAAATGTAAAGCTTCGCTGTTCATTTCAGACTTTGATATTCATTATATTGTTGGTTATTCGATTCCTTTAATTACAGTTTACTGTCTATTTACTTTGCTGTTCATTTCTGTTGGTTAATTGCAAGAGTTTGCCTTTAAAGAGTTTTCCTAATTTACTTTCAATAGCAGCTTGAGTTCAATTTCTATTTCCTTTTAATTGTTTTAAAGCAGGGCTATCAACTGTAGAGAACATTGGTTACTGCTTCCTCATTCTCAGATTGATTGTCTTGTTCTAGTTTGATTTCAATTGTATCAATCTATAGAGGAATTGATGTTTGCTGAGTGAATAGTTGGATTTCATAGCATTTGAGTTTATGTTGTTGTAGTTAGATTTCTTTTCAAGCATTTATTTACTTTTGTGTTTTAAGCACTATACTGTAAAACATTACTCTTGAGTAAATAGCCGCCTCAGACTGAGTACACTCTTGAAATAAAAAGTCATCCCTGGCTTGACAATTAATGTGAAGATAATTAGGAGTTAAAAAGACACCTTTTCATCACTCAACGGTTGGATATGGTGGCTAAACAATTGAAGTCTCATGTAGCTAAGGCTCGAAATCCACCCAAGAATGAGAAAGCAAGGTTTTATATGTTTGCATACTTACTCGATGCAATCTATGCACAACAATAGTCCCCTTGCATGAACTGGATATGGAAACCATGAGAGATGGTCGTGAACATCTATTACAAGTTTCTTTTTGATTGCAATTGTCGAGGAGTGATGGCAAGGATAACTGACCAATTTATCATCCCACTATACAAGCTTATATTTGAGCAAGATCCATCTTGCATGTCCCAAGCAATGGAGGTGATAGTAGACATTACAGATTGGCATGCCTCACTAGGTGGCACCATCATCAGAGTGTTTGGTGAAGAGAAGCCTTTGAATGTCTTACTGAGGTATGCCACTGATAAATTGATCATGCAAGAGGTATCATACCACCTCGCTATAGGGTTGTTAGCAGGACTTCATTGGAAGAAAAAATCCCATGGCCCACTCTTCCTTTGTGGATTGTATTATATGGTATTAAGAACTTAAAAGATGTAGATGCCAAGTCTAAGGACATAGTGAATTGGAGTTTTACACTAAGGACTTTAATCCATATGATCCCCACATTATTTGCAAGGACAATTGTATGAGAGTCTACTTTCCTTGGATTAGTGGGGCAATTCATTGGCCAGAGGAGGAATATTGGAAGTACTGCTACAATGCCTCCAGAATCAATGCGCTGGTCAGTATAGCAAGGACTTGGTAGGCTCCTCCAAAAACAAGAGTATCTCCGAAAGAAATAGCAACAATAGCAAAATACTGCAATCCAATGTAGGACAAGGGAAAGATGAAGATCACTAATGATCCAGAGGGAGAGAAAATCTAAAAAATGATTCCATATACTATTACCATGAAGGAAGCTTTGGTAGTGGAAACAAAGAGGAAGAAATGGATGAAGGGATTAGAGTAGAGGAAGAGAGAAAAGAAAAGGTTTCAGGAAGTATAATTGAAGGTATGGGAGATAGAGAAGAAGTTGAAGGAAGAACAAGAGTTAAGGAGGAGAGAAAAAGATGAGAAGTAGAAGTAGGAAGAAGAACAAAGGCAAGGTGCGGTGATGGAGGAAACAACGTCAATATAGGTTGAAGAGATAGAACAACCAACAGCTGAGGAGGAAGGTGAACTGATGTAGGATTAGAAGCTTGCTCAACAGATTGAGAAATTGTTTGAAGTGATAGACATGGAGTTGGAACAAGAGTGACAGAATGAAGATGTTAACCTAATGCCAAGAGCACCACAGGTCATCCCTCAGTCTCCACCACCTCCAGTATTAGATCTGGCCCCTAGCGAGAAAGGATGTGTTGTTATCCTTGATGATGATCCATTCATGGATGTGTACAATCTATCATTCAATGAGTTCTAGAAGAGGAGTGCACAGGCGTGAAGGAAGCACTTTCCAGATGATCATGCATAACATGCATTCATCAAGGAAAGGATGATAGTGTCAGACACTAGGAAGCATCCAACTGCCATTGCCAAAAGCCAACTTTCCCTATGCAAGAGAAACAAGATCAAATGATTAGTATTTGACATCCAAGAATGAAAAACTGGCAAAGAACTTGTAGGTTTCCAGGAAAGAGGCAGAACAACTCTGAGCAATAGCACAAAATGCAGTTTCGGCATTAGGGGAGATGAGGAAATTGATACTTGTTGAAGTATAGGCACTTGGAGAAACCATGCAGAAGCTCTGTGACATTTTTTCCACCATGTATAAAGCATATTTTCATGTGCATGGTCTACAACAACAAAGAAAATATTTTTTTAAAACTCTCAAAAACATACATACTACCATCACCTATTTACAAGAGTGGATAATGCAGTACAAAGGGGCCCTGCTTGACTTAGTGAAGAAGATGAATCCATAGGAAGATGTGGAGAAATTGAACGTTTGAATGTTGATTAAGAACAACAAGCAGCTCACCTCATTCATCACACAATAGAAATATTGGCACCAATATGTGACCGAGAAACAATAAGTGGAGGTTGCTACGCTGAACTTCGCCCAAACTTTAGAATCATAGTGTTGTGTCTTGATAGGCTATCTCTACCCTATTTTTCTTATATGGATATGAGTGGAAAATGTAATTATTTGTAATTATGTTGTAAGTGAAATTCCAAGTGTCAAATATTGGAATATGAAAAGTCACCATGTAATGTAATGTGTCATTTTTTGAAGAAGTTGAAGAGCCATGAGGGTAGTCCAAAAGTCAGAAAGGGGAATTGAAAAGTCACCCCCTCTTGTTATAAATAGAACCTCATAACTCATAGAACAGGCTTTTGGGAGCCCACTGTTTAGCTAGGCTTAAGCTTAGAAAGAGCTTGGGAGTATTGTGAAGAGCCTTGGATTCTCCACAACATAGAGAGAGTATACTTATTTGGAGGAGGAAGCGTTCTTGACTGTAATGTTAAACTATTGGGGCTAGTGGTCGTCAATGGTGTATGTATGGATGGAACCTTCACTTATAATAATAAAATCAGACTTAGCATGCTTTCATGCATATGTTGTTACTATAGTTAGGAATATTCTTGTTGTATTGGCAATGTATGTTATTGAACTTATGAATATGCTCTTGTGTTCCTTTCAAGCTACATATTATAGGATTCCAAGGGGTGCACTTCCTTTTCCCTTCATGTGTTGGAACTACCATGCATCTCCTTTCTCTTACCCAAAGTTATCATACTTTCCTCTACGCATTTCCATGGTCAAGGCATTACATTATCACCCACTGTTGGGAATCCTACTCCAAACGGTGTGAGATCTAGTTGGGACTTCATATCAGGGAGATCCCCCGAATGTTGGTGGGTCCAACACCATCAACATTGCTAGTGCTAAAAGGAGGGCTAGATGACAAGTTGAGCCCTTTAAGTCTATTTTGAATTTATGCACACATTTCATGACTTCTTCCATAATCATAACCTCGACATGTTTTTAAATTACTTGTGTAAATTTAAGTTCAAAGGTGAGGGTAGAATAACCTTGCTCAGGCACACAGTTGTGTTTCTTGGTTTATGTGATAGGCATGACATCCCGTCTTAGGATGTTGTGTGTGGTTTGTTTTCTCTCACGTTTGAAGGGAGCATAAAGCAATGGTGTCACACATTTCCCGTAGCCTCCATACACTCTTTCAAATATTTTTTTGGTGAATCATGCTGTGATTTCGTTATTTATGATTATAAAGGCTTTAATAATAAAATTGCAAAATTGCAAAATAATCTTGACGAATCTCTTCAATATTTTCATGATTGTTTTCTTCATTATTGTTTTGAATTTCTTGAAAATGAAGTTGATTGGGAATTTTTAACTAGAAGATTTCAATATCTTGTTCACATTTATGAAAATCCACATGAGTTACAATCTTTTGAAACTATCCCAACATACCTCGGTTTTAGAGCCCCTAAATCTGAGACAGATAATGTTGTTGTCACAAGTGACCCTCTGTCTCCTTCTCATCAAACAACTCTAGCTCCATAGGTCAAGGTGGGAAGAGTTGAGAATTAACCTGTTGATCTACCACCATCTCTTCCTACCCCACTTACTCATAATTGTTTCACAGATTTGGGTTGTTACTAATGGTTGTGATGAAGTGCTATCTTCTCGTCCTTCAATCCCTCTGGTCCTCCAGATTTCTGTGTGTTGTGTTCATCTATCTCACATCTATCTTGTGATGGTCATGAGGATCAAGTTCTTGATGGAGTTGGTGTTGAATAACCAACCTTCAGTATCATTTTTTATATGGGTTGGAGTTTGAACAAGAATTTGCGGTAAAGGATGACCTTCTTTTGTCTGCACCTTTTCCACACTATCCTCACATTTTCCATGATTCTGTCCTTTTTGTTCCAACTTGTGAAATTTCAGTTTTATATGTTTCTACTTTCGATCATTCGTAGAATACGTGGAATGCCAGATTTTCATTTGAATATGGAGAGGAAAAATCTATCTTCCCTAATCCTCCCGATATCTCGTCTTACCTTTCTGGAAACATAGAGGGTGAAAATTCTTGTTTTCCATCATCCTCTCTTTACGATTTGTGAGATCATGACGATGCCCCTACTCGTGATCTTGAACTTTCTGATCGTGGCTATCATGATATTTTCATTCATTCATTCGATCACGATTCTAATTTGTCCATTATTGATCTTTGTAAGCCACCAATTTTTTACGATCCATATTCAAATGAACTGGAACCTCCCCAAGCTATCGAGGCACTTTATCCCAAGCTCATGGTTATGTTAGGTTCTCGTAACCTTGAAGTCAATTCCACTTCTTATCAGAAATACATTGAATCTTTCCAGGCTCCTCATCTCTCTATTGCTCACATTGAAAATAAATCTATCTTACCATTTTTTTCATCCTCCATCTATATCACATGATCTTATCTCTCAATCATTAGAGGAGTCGTACGTAGCAAGCACTATTGCAAAATGGAAATTTTCTTCTTTCTTCATGTTTGCTCATTTTTCAAGTTCAAAAGTGTGTACATGCTTGTCTTCGACTCACAATGTGTTAGGACACCATGGTATGTCTGTAGAATGCCTTTCATGCACTTTTCATTTTTATTTTTCCGCGGATGCATTCAAACTTCAAACATTTTGGTTTGTATTATTTTATATTTATTTTTTATTGGTTTTCTTGTATATCCTTCTTTAGATGCACACTCTCGCCCACGTGGTCTAACCAATGCGCCAACAGATGCATTGGAAGTATCACTTCACGTAAGTTAGCCTATGTTCTGCTTAGGATAGGCATAGGAGTAATAGTTTTTATTTTCTTGTTTGTTTCTTGATTTGATTTAATTTGCTTTGCTCTATCCCACTTCTTTCCTTTATTTGTTTTCTTTTTCATTTGTAGGTTAGTTTTCGCATGAAACCATGTTTGGCTTCTTAGACAAGCAGGGTGAAGTTCAAGAGGAACTTGTACTTTTATCAACACTTGGTTATCTGCCATTTCCCTCTCTTTATGAGAATCTTTCATTTCTTTTAGTCGATGATACCCTAATGAAAATATGTTCCTTTCAGAGAGATTCATGGTCAAATCACAATGCTTGCACTCTTAACTAGTACCAACTAATTTAATTAGTTTTCTATTTTCGGTTAACCCTTGTCAACTAAGTCAAGTAGAATAAGGAGAGGGCGAAAACCTTAAAAAGTATGTCAGAGGTATACATAAATATCATTCTTTGAAGGGTAAACCTCTTCTGCCTCATGACATAAATAAGTGTTTATGCACAGTTCTTTGAAAAGTGAAAATGAAAAATGAAAAAAATGAAATAAAGGGTGAAAGAAGAGAAAGGCTTCCTACGCAGAGAAGTGAAGCAAGTAACTCCAACAGGGTATTATCCAAGATTGATGACAATGAAGCAATGCTTGTGTTCCTAAAGTGACTCCATCGAGGTACTGTCCAATCCTATTGGCAGTGGGGCAACACGAGAGATAAAACTAAAACTTTGACTTGGCTTGGTATATGTGCCGCCGATACAGAGAATGGTAAGGACTACATCTTTAACTCAAGCTAAGTGAAGAAGCTATGATAATTGAATAACTAAAAAATAATTTTGAAAGAGTTAGACTATCTTTGCATGAGACAAGGTCCATACAGAGAGTTGAAGTTCAACCAATATGTTGCCAATGTTGTAGCAGCTACAACCACCCTCCAAAATTTGTCCTATGCTTCGATTTTGGAGCCTTCCTTCTTAACCACAGTAGTTCATATCACATTGATCTAGGTATTTGTGCTTTAACTGAGACTTATCCTTTTAGTTTTGATTTTTTTTCTTACTTAATTGATTTTCTAACTCACAAGCGAATCTCCTAACTTGGTCCCATGGCAGTTCTAGCTTGGCTCTAGAAACTGTGCAATTCTTGAGGGAAAATAGCTTTCATGATGGGAATTGTACATTCCTAACTACTAGTGATCCTTGAGCTCAGAAAATTCACAACCATGAGGGGGGAGCCCATCACTGAGCCCATAAATTGCACAACCCTCACTTAGCTCATAAACTGTGCAATGCATTAAGCTGAAAAGTTGCCCAGTTCTCGAAACTGCATTGTCTTTCTCAGTAGTGTGCATGGCAAGTTTCCATAGAAAAAGAAAAAAATAAAAAAAACATAAACCATCCCTAAAAAATAGGGATCTATTCTTAGTATCCCGAAGGAGGAACTTGCGCTATTTTTAGAAACTTCCACCAAGTGTCACTTTTTCCTTGGTTTTAGGCATGCACGTCATAAAACTTCATTTACCCAAATATACTTAATCAACATTGTTAGAGCTCATTTTCACACTCGATCTTGGAGCTCTAGAATTCCCGAGGGAATAAAGGAGCCTTCAGTGTGATCGTCATCACTTTTCTGGGTGAGTTTTTCTTTTGTCATCATTTGCCTCTTTTTTGGTTGCTTTTTGTTGTTTGTATTGTGTGAGTGTTGTTTCACTTGTTTCTCTACATGGTTGTTGGTGTTTTAACTTGTTTTAACTTGTAGAACTATTGTTTCAAGCTATAGATTTCCTTTCCCAAGTGTCACATGTGTTTTCTTGTTGTTTCACATGTATGTATTTACACTTAGTTAGATCTACACTCATCTTCACACTATCTCTCAGATCTGTTATTTTTCACACTTCCCTTGGGAAGATCTGAGTTCCCCTTGGTCAGATCTCACTTTTCACAAATAGAATTACACAAGCTAGCTCCAATTACACACTACACAGTTCCTATAGCCAACCTCCCAGATTAGCCACTGAGACAGTGTGATGCGCAGTCTCTCCCAGGCCGTTTCCCAGGATAAACTGTGCATTTCACAATTTCAATCATCAATCTTCCACCTTGAATGTTGGGACTGCACAGTTCATAGTTCCCACAGTCATCCAATCACCCCTGTCAAGAAAAAATGTGCAATCTCTCACATCTAGTGCCCGACTTGCTACTTGAAGTTTCCTTGAATTTGTTTTTCTTGTAAATTGACTTTTGCTTCCCATGAGTTTCCTCTTTGTCAAATAGGTACATAAGTTGTTGAGCATCTCTCCAGTAGTCATAGTTAACATGGAATCCACGAGAGCTGCATCAAAGGAATCCAGTGAGAGTAGTATTGGGGTAGTAGTTGAGCAGACATTAGTTAATTTATTAGTGTATGTCGATACTTAGTTGTTTATATAAAAAGGAATAACACTAGCATGGAAATAGATCAAAGACACCTTTGCAAAGGACTTTGAGGTGGATTTAGAGCACTGCCAAGTCTATCTTAGCATCCGATAATCAAGGATATACAAGGTTGCATGCAAGTACCCCACTTTCCCATGTGCGGACATCATTATCTAGATTGTATGACATACAAATGAACAAGCTATGACATTGAGTAGTGCCAATGAGAAGAATATTACCACCTTTTGGGAAGAAAACTTTCAGCAATTATATCACATGCCGAGCTAGTGAAGTGCATGGAATCACTCTTCTATTCCACCCTTAGATATGTGAATACAAGAGATATTGTCAAGCATTGGGTGAAAGAGCCCTCAAAGTCTAGGAAGACACCCACCCAACAGTTTACAAGACACAGTACCTTAAGAAGGCTTACCAGTTCTTGATCATCTTTTCTTGTAGGATATATGGTCAAGAGAGCACAGAAAACTTCCCTGAAGGGTGAGAAGTCTTACTGGACGACTTGGTCAATGATGGGAGGTCATTCAATTGGTCAGATCTGTTGGCTCAACAATTGAAGTCCCATGTATCTGAGGCTTAGAATCCTCCCAAGAATGAGCAAGAAAGGATTTATATGTCCACATACTTATTGGATGCAATATGTGCACAGCAGCAATTCTCGGGCATGAACTAGACATGGACACCATGAGAGACTACAATGAACATCTATTGCAAGTTACTTCTTGACTACAGTTATCGAGGAGTGATGGAAAGGCTAACTTACCACTTTATCATCTGGCTAGACAATCTTATATTTGAGTGAGATCCACCTTGCATGTCTCGAGAAGCAATGGAGGTGATAATAGAAATTACAGATTGGTATGCCTCACTAGTTGGCACCTTCATCAAAGTGTTTGGCAGAGAGAAGCCTCTGCATGTCTTACCAAGGTATGCCACTGATAAACAAATCATGCAAGAAGTATCATACCACGTTACTACAGGGTTCTCAATAGGACTGCATAGGAAGAAGAAAGTGCCATGGTTCAATATCCCTTTGTGGATCGGATTATACAAGATTAAGAAATTGAAAGAAGTAGATTTGGAGGCTAAGAACATAGTGAAATTCAAGTTCAAAACTAAGGAATTTAATCCATATGATCCCCACAATATTTGTAAGGACCACTATATGATTTTACTTTCTGTGGATTAGTGGGAAATTTCATTGGCCAGAGGAGGATCTTTTGGAGGAACTTCTACAATACCTCTAGACTCAATGAGCTAGTTGGTATAGAAAGGACTTGCAAGGCTACTCCATGGAAAACAACATATCTGGAAGCAATAACAATAGTAGCAGAAGGTAGCAATTCAGTGTAGGACAAGGAAAAGAGAAATACTATTGATGATCCGAAGGGAGAGAAAAGACACAAAATGATGGTAGATCCTATTATCACAAAGGTAGCTTTGGCAGTGGAAGAAAAGAGGGAGAAATGAATGAAGAGAGTGGAGTGGATGAAGAGAGAAAAGCAGAGGTTGCAGGAATTAGAACTGAAGCTGTAGGAGATGAAGAAGAAGCTAAAGGAAGAATAGGAGTTGAGGAGGAGAGAATAAGAAGAGAAGTAGAAGCAAGAAGAAGGAAAAAGGAAAGGCACAATGATAAGATAAACTATGTCGATATAGGTTGAAGAGCCGGAACAACCAACAACTAAGGAGGAAGGTGAACAAATGTGGGATCAAGAGCTTTCTTAACAGATTGAGAAATTGATTGAAGTGATAGACATGGATTTGGAACAAGAGCCACAAAATGAAGATGTTGACCTGATGCCAAGAGAACCACAGGTCATCCCTTAGTCTCCACCACCTCCAGTAGCATAGCTAACCCCAAGCGAGCAAGGAGATTTTGTTCTCCTTGATGATGACTCATTCATGGATGTGGATAATCTATCATTCGATGAGTTCCATAAGAATATTGTACAGGCATGAAGGAATCACTTTCTAGATGATCACACATCACCTGCATTCATCAAGGAAAGGGAAATAGTGTTGGACACTATGAAGAACAAAACTACCATTGTCGAAGCTAGATTGGCCTATGTAGGGGAAACAAGATAAAATGTTCAGTATTTGACAGTCGAGAATGAGAAACTGGAAAAGAACTTGCATGTTTTCAGGAAAAAGGCTTAACAACTTCGAGAAACAACACATAATGCAATTTTCGTATTAGGGGAGATGAGGACAGTGATACTTGCTGAAGTATCAACACTTGGAGAAACCATGTGGAAGCTCTATGAAGGATTTGTCACCATGCAAAAAGAAGTTGTTTGTGTGCATGGCCTACAACAATGGAATAAAGAGTTTGTTAAAACTCTGAAAAACATACATGATGCCAACAGAGTGGAAAATGCGGCACAAAGGGGTCCCGCTTGACTTAATGAAGAAGATGAAGCCATAGTCAGTGCTGGAGAAAGCGAAGGTTTGAATGTTGATTCAGAACAATGAGAAAATCACCTCATTCATCGACATCACATAGGCCTCATATGTGTGATTGTACAGTAGTTTGGATCTCTTGGTGGGAATAGATCCCATCAATCGGTTCCCTCACTGATGCTAAACCCAAGAACCAAGTCCGACAAGAGATTGATAAGTATTTGGAGTAGCTAAGACAAGAAGCCACCAGGGAAGACTTGGAGCTGAATGCACACAACATGCATAAGGACATCTGTGGTCCTGTCAAGGTCAAGACAATGTTGCGCATGCTTCAAAACGATTTGGACACAGGTTCCAAGATAGTGTACCATAATTCCATGGATGTTAGTGTCTACTTCTAGAAAGGCACCATTAAGTAGTTTGGGGACACAACCACAGAGTACCAAGCTTGGCACCAATATGTGACTGAGAAATAAAAAGTGGAGGTTGCTAAGCTAGAGTTCCCCCAAAATTCAGAATCATAATGTTATGTCTTGTTAGGCTGTTTCTACCCTATTTTGTCTTATATGGGTATGAGTGGAAAATTTAATATTATCTGTAATTATGTTGTAAGTGAGATTACAAGTGTAAATATAGGAATATGAAAATTCACTATGTAATGTAATGTGTCATTTTGTGAAGAAGTTGAAGAGTCATGAGGGTAGTCCAAAAGTCACAAAGGGGATTTGAAGAGTCACCCCCTCTTGTTATAATTAGAACCTCAGAACTCATAGAACAGGCTTTCGGGATCCAATATTTTGGTGAGGTTTAGGCTTAGAAGGAACTTGGGAGTATTGTGAAGAGCCTTGGCTTCTCCATAGCATAGAGCGAGTATACTTCTTTGGAGGAGCAAGTGTTCTTGACTGTAATGTTCCATTATTGGGGCTAGTGGTTGTCAATGGTTTATGTATGGATGGAACTTTCACTTATAATAATAAAATTAGAGCTAGCACACTTTCATGCATATTCTTTTAATATAGTAGGACTATTCTTGTTGTATTGGAAATGTATGTTATTTAACTTATGCATATGTTTATGAACGATTTTGTTTGCATTTTTATGAATCCTGTTGAATGCGGGTTGTTGGATTAACTCATCACTTTAACTTGTGGACTATTCCACATCTTATCTATTATGTCATTATGATCGTGCGTTCCTTTCAAGTTGCGTAATGTTACAGGCTTCTAAGGGGAGCACTTCCTTTTCCCTCTGTGTGTTGGAACCGCCATGCATCGCACTTAACTCTCTACAAGGTCACACACTTTCTCTTACCCAAAGTTATCATACTTTCCTCTTCGTGTTTCCGTGGTCAAGGCATTGCATTACCACCCACTATTGGGAATCCTACTCCAAATGATGTGAGGTATAGTTGGGACTTCATATCAGGGAGTTCCCCTGAATGTTGGTGGGTCTAACACTGTCAACAATATCTAAGAAACAAGCTTGGATTTGTTGACATTTCCTCCCAGGTTCAAAGGAAGTGATAAAGGACACCATATTCTCCATGTGTCATGCACTACACTAGGACTAATAGTCGTAAGTCTTAGTGAAGGCACTAGTAGGGAGAATGGAGGACTGGATAAGCATCTGAGGCCGACACTTCTAAAGGATTTGGAATTCAAGGTAGAAGTAGTCTCACTTACCAATACTCTTTGAGGATGAGGTATGGAATCCAAGATAAGAGTAGTTGAAGAGGATACTCTTTGAGGATAGGTTAATCCAATAAGAGGGTAATCCTAAAAGGACATACCTGGTGAACATCTAGATGGGGTATGCACCTTGAGAGGCAATGATGATGGTGTCTATGTTATTTCCTCCCCAAAATTGTGCTCTAATCTAGTGCAGAGATAGAGCTTGTTAGCGAAGTCCTTTCTATATAGAAAATGTTGGTCATGATGTTTAAGATTGATTATCAATCCAATTAATTCTTATGAGGATATTTCAATTTGAGTATCCATGTACCTTGTTGTAAAATTTCGAATACCTCCCCAGTTAAGAGGGAGTGTATTGAAATTTGTAACTAGGTTCAGTCTTCATTATCATCCTTGAAATTATATCAATGTATATTTCTTGTAAAAATAAAAAGAAGAAAAAGAAAAATTATTATTATTATAATTTCTCTAGATAAGCATGTTCTTCATGCTTCTAGGGTTTCTTTAGTCAATAAGAATTTTTGTCTTGAGTCAAATACCCTTTGGGGCAATTTGTAATCAAAGGAAATCATTATTATTTAGTTTAGAAGAGTCTTTGTGACCCCCAAAACCAAGTTATCCCTTCCAGAATAAGGTGCCCTAGAGAGGCCTATTCGACCACATGAAAAGGGTATGTAAAGGATGAGACTTCATCCTCATTAGCACATTCACTCAACAAGTTCGGTCTCCAACTAAGATAGGAAGAAAGGAAGTGTGAAGGCAAAGGAAGAAGGAGAAAATCAAAGGAGGAAAGGAAAATATAAGTTTTGTCTTGACCTAGTTCACACGTGTGAGGATCTAGGGAAACCATATGAACTATAGGGCCAAAAATTGCAAGGCTAAGTTTCAGATCTAAATTGCAGGGGCTGAAAATATGAGTTGCAGGGCCGAAATCTTGGAGCTAGATAAAATTTGACCTTCGTTGACTTTCAAATATTTGACTTGATGAAGGAAGGTTTTTCAAGAGGTTTGACTTGGTCCTTGATGCGGATTTGGTCTTGGTCTTTGTTTCTTGAATGTCTCATTTTGATTTGATTTTATAAGAAGAGAAGATTTGACTGGGTTACCCCCCTTGCGGGGTTTTGCCTTGGCTTGGAGCCTATATCTTGTGTTCTTTGTGTTGTTGTGATATTCATGTATATTATTTTTTGGTAGTTGCTTCATGAAAAAGACATAATAAAGTAATAAAATACCAACAAATTCTCACAAGTAATTATCAAGTAAAAGGAATCAAACCTAATTTACAACTACATTGATTTCTCAACACTCATTTTCTAGGAAATTAATAGGATCTTCATCCTTAGTTGTGTTTACTATTAACTGTAGGTGGAATGATGGGAGTTATTATTTCCCATTGATTTTACTGACACGCTTAATGTTCGACAACAACAATGTTTCACATCGGGAATTGTCATACTTTGTGACAATTTTAGTTTCTCAATTTGGTCAAAGACCCATCTACCGGGCCAACATCTCCACTAAAAGTTCCATCAACACTAAACAACACTTGGTACATGGGAGAATATTCATAAAATTTTTATCTTCTATAAAACATGCCTATGAGGTTGAAGCAATCATCTACTTTAGCAAGAAACAATTATGTTCTCAACATCCTTGATAAGATTCATCTTATGTGTCAATGAAACCATACTAGTCACAGTCATGATCACAAGCATGGTAGATTTTCGCCTCATATGAATTTTTGTAAATATTCTCCATCAACAATGGATTTTATGGTCTCTTTTGAAGGACCCCCTAATCCTTGTCCAAACAAGAATCTCTCTCCCCAGAAAGTAGGACCCCCATTTAAGCAAGAAAATATGATGCATTTGGCTATAAGTTTTATCCTAACCTCATACATTAGGGGGGAACTGTTATCACTGGAAAATATTAAACTCAATTATACTAGCTAGGAATGACCAACGCTGAAGAAGAAAATGCACAATTATATTAATGAAGGTTGAAAAACATCATAAATCAGCAAAAATTAAATGTTTTTAAGGTTCTCATTTAAAAAATAAAATTTTGCAAACCTACTTCAACAGTTTTTCATGATCACCACGACTATTCCTTAAATAGTTGAATGGATCTATGAAAATGAAAACTCAACAAACTGTGGACCACTTCACATTAAATGAGAATCCATCTACTAACAAGACAAGTCTAGGTAGCTCAATCTCAATCCATTCCACTCTTGAATTAGAATTAGGGAGCCTCCAAACAACTCTCCTTGTCTCCCACTAGATAAAATATCATATATGAGCCAAGGCGTGAGATTGGTCCTATAAATACTACTGGAATATGGACCAAAAGAAGAGAGAATTCAATGCAAAGTTATGTTCCCAAATTTCCTAGCCAAATTGCATTCCTTGTGTCAAAGAGCTCACCATTGAGAGATCTCATAGGACTTCTTTGAAGAGAGATCATTCTTGCAAGGAGAGGGAAAAGAGACCTTGCTCTATAAGATTCATAGGGACCATTTCCATATCAACTCCCTTTAGTGTCTAGGATTATTTGTAATTCTTTTCCATTAGTAATGCATTGTAGTTGATGTTCTTTAATAGGTTTAGTTACAATGATTTGTTTATGTGTTTATCTTGCTAATCATTTTTTTATTGGCTCTATGTAGGGAACACTATCCTTGTAATAGATTGGATTTTGGTACACCATTGCACCAAAATAAAAACAACAATAAGTTGTAGAGGTTGAATGAAGTTTTGTTGTCATGGTGCCTCATGTGGGAATGGAGGACTTGGATGTGTCATAGTTTGATTCATTTTTTTATAGTAAACAATCTAAGGGAAATGGTGAGTATAAGTCCTGAATTCACTAAAACATCCATAAGGGGAGCTAGTGAGTAACCCATTATTCTTCTCTTGTTGTGGCTAATAATTATTACCAACATTCTAGTTTTGATTGCCATTATTGGGAATGCCCTAGCCTAGGTAAGCTAGTTTTGAGGATTCCCCCCTTACCCATGGTGGCCTTTCCATTTCTTCGTTCCATTATTTTATTGTGTAGGTTTAACCATGTCCAACTTCTCAAAAAACAAATGTTGAGATAGTAAAATGTGAGAAAAATTGACACTTGCATGTTATTGAGCTTCTGGTGGTGCAACATTGTTTGGTGGGGGATTTGGGAAAGGATAGTATGGGTCCCCTACATTGGATAAACATAAGGGGGGTAGGAGGTGAAGGCTCTTCCATTTCAAACTTGATGATTGGGAAAGGTTCCATAGCAATGTTAGGAAACTTGCATACTTGAAAGTGGCATATGGGTGCATGATTGGCTAGGGTAATTCCCTTGCCATTTGCATGGAAGGATAGTATGGTCCTACCATGTTCAAGAATGGTGGTTTTGTCCCATCATGGTTGTTACCATGGGGAGGAGAGTTTCCTCCATATGGGTTTAGGTGTGACATGGACCCAATAATTCCATTTTCAACATTCCGTACCATTGATTTAGGTTGACTGAATGGTTGGAGATGGGGGGTATCAAGGATGATAATGAAAATGTATCCCAATTATGTGTAGATCAACTCAAAATATTGATGTTTTAAAATTACTTATTCCTTAGTTTAAGGCATGGTGATGGCCATGTCTTTTTTGATGATGGGAAACCGTGTTTTAAGAAAAAAAATTAAGATATTTTTCTTAGCGACTTCATTCTACAAATGTTATGGCATCTCCTCCATTTGTGGATGTGATTTGTGAAATGAGTGGAAGAAATTTTCCTAAACTTAGAGAGAATTTCTAGTATCATGTCATGATCTAATGGTAACTAGAAAAAGGTGAGGAAGTCCTTAGCTAGGGATGTGAAGTCACTATAAGGCCCACTTTTTTCACTTATGTACCATTTAGTTGAGGGGCCTAGTTAAGGTTCATTAAAAGAGTCTCAATGGATTGAGTCTTTAATGATGCTATTGGAGGACTGCCACAAACGAAATTTCATAGTGTGGTTCGCTTCATATTCACTTGGCTTCCATTTTAATTTTATAATATTGGAAGGGAGTTTATTTGGCTTCGGAAGGAATGCAAGGTTGTGAACAATGGGGTCATTTATAATTTTTTTTTAAATCTAAGAATTAAATTAAGCTACAAATGGAGAATTTGGAGTTGTAGTTGTGATTACATGAGTGTGGTAACTATTGGTTGTGTGAAAAGGAGGGTTATTGTGAGGTGGTGTGGTTCTAAGAAAAGTTTCTCCTAAAACAACTTAGCCTAATAAAGTGGTGCAAATAGGTGTTTGTTGTGGGGTACTAGGTCAAACTAATGAATTATTAAGACCAAGAACACTAATCAATACGGTATGGAGGTGTTGAAAGTGGCAAGAACATTGGGGTGGTAGAAAGTTTCCTATTATTCTCTAGCTATGATAAAGTGAGTTTTCGAGTGTGGATAAGAGTTGTTTCAAAGTAAGCTAGTTGAGTCAAAGCATTGAAACCAAAGCTAAAAAATTAGTAAAGAAGAATTATATTAATTTTTCTTCAATTTCTATGTAGATATATTTTTTGATTAGTTAAATAATCTTGTCATGTTTGTGAAAATAAACAAAACATAAAATCCTAATTTCCTATGAGTCCTAGTTCCTTTCTACTCAAAAAATAACTAACTAGACCTTCCAAGAGTTTTTAATAGTGAGACATGAATTGACCAAAAGAAATATAGTTAAGGTTGAAAGGAGAGTTATAATGAGCGGCATTGGGCACATGTTCCAAAGTGGATATCATTTTTTCTCAATAGTAATCCAAAATCACTTCTAAGTGTAGGCATGTCCGACGAATACCATCTTGGGTATATTCCCTATTATTTAACCACTAGGTGGCATTTGTCCAGTGTAGGAAAGGGAATCCCAGCCTCTGGCTTCCAACCTTTGGTCTATAATCTCAACCAAGGACTAGGAGACTCAAGGATGTTGACAATATCACAAGTCTGAGCCTAAACCCCTTTCATAGGTTTATTCTTACCATTGGAATTTTTACAATGGATGATAAATGATTTTAATATCCCTAAAAATACTACTTCTACGTTCCAAATGAGGATGAATGATGGGAGTTGTTTGGATGCCTATCCCCAAAGTCTTAACCAACCTAGAATATTATTTTGTGACCTAAAATTGGAGGATATTAGTTAGTTGAATTAATGTTTTTTTTTAAAGAGGCTTATATTTGGGGATGTGTTTCAACTCGTTTAAATTAGTGTGTGAATGAAGAAGCAAACTCTTTTTAGATAAGTATCAACTTTATGTTCCCCCATATTGCTAATGGGTGCAATGCGAAGCACATACTTGTTGCCAAATGACATTAAAAGAACTTGATGTGTGTGATGGTGGTTGTGTACAAGTGTATTGGTTCCAATATCATATCTTAAATTGAAACTTGTGGATTTCATGGGATCCTTACATTTTTCTAATTAAACTAGATGAAATTACAACCCTGCTAAAAGGAAAGTATGTGTACATATATGGGGCATGTTACTCTCTTTCCTAATTAATTATATGTAATTTTTTCTATCTACTTAGCAAGGGATATGAAGGAGGATTATGGTCCATTCCAATTCACTTAGATCACACAAAGTGTGAGGTGAAGAGCATCTTAGATATAAAGTCTCACTTCTAGCCCCAAAAACTAATAATAAAATGTGAACTTAACTAAGAAATGTAGATGTGTTTAGAATGGGCCATCCATGTGGAAAAAGAAAAGAAAATGGTTCCTTTTTAGTGGCTTTTACCAAACCCAATGACCCATCTAATGAACCAAGTAGCTAAATCTCATCAATGATTAGGTGTAGGATATTAGGGGTTGCAACTGGACTCAAAAAGAAAATACAAAATCTAAAAAATTACAAATTTGTGAATTTGTGCAAGGGATTCATAGTCATGCAAATCTTGCACTAAGTAAATTGACAGTTTGTTCAAATGGCATGATTATTTCTTCAATAGTTAGACATATCACCCATGTAGAAAAATGGTACAAATATACTCAAGCAAGAGACAAGAGAAGGGCTCTAAGCTTTTCGTAAACCCTACTAAGGCACCTAGTAAAAAATTGACAATGATAAATAACTTAACAAGAAATTAAGAGAAGGGTAAATGAATATTTAACACCAATGGAGTAACCAATATATTTGGCTAGATTTGTCAAGTGTTTGAGAAAAATCCAACCTGTTGTAGAAGGAGTTGAACCAACATAACATAACATAAATGGTTAAGGTTAGCAAAAAACAAAATATATCTTACATAACCAAAGGTAAATGAATCAACATGCAAGTAATTAAAAAATACATAAGAAACAAAATAATGGGAAGGAAATTATTTATTTGATTTATAATGGAGTATCTCTTTAGTAGTGTTGACGGTGCTGGACCCGCCAACATGTCAGGGGATATCCTTGGTAAGAAGTCCCAATTAGACCTTAGACCGTTTGGTGTAGGAGTCCTTGTAGTAGGTCGTATGGTAATGCCTTGACCGCAATTTCGCACAGAGACAAGTAAGATAACTCTGTTGGTAAAAAGGGTGTGACAACTGCAGTGAGCCAAGGGAGTTGCATGACAGGTTCTAACACACGGAGGTTGAAATGAGTGTTGTTACACAAAAAATTGTCACCATGACTTTCTACAGTTTGTGTGAGTCCATCACCACTCATACATACCTCCTTTGCAAGTCTTAAGCCTTAGCTCTTCATGTCAAGCCTTGAAAATGGGAGAAAGACCTTAAAAATATCTTAAATCCTGGTTTCGTACTTTCTCCTAGCATTGCTTGTAGTGCCGCACCCAATGGTCATGTCCCCTGCGAACCTGAGTGCTCTGTCTGTTAAGTGATGGGTGCGAACCCATGTAAAAGTTAAAAAGGAGTGAGTTCGCTCTTAAAAACTCACCTTGGGTCACTTCTAGATGCTTCTAGAAGGAATATTACGCTGGCAAGTCCGCTCCGCCTTGGTTCATCCATTCCATAACTAAGGGAGCTAACTCCATGATATGAGGTCCTTATCCCATTGAAGGAGGAACTTATCCATTCAATGGTGGACCTGCAACCTCCTCCATTTGCACTATAAATTCAGGCATTGGGCTGGTTGTAGGGAGGTTAAAAGCTGAAGATTCTTGAGGGTAAATGCTGCTGGAAATTAGACTTCCTTTTTGAGCTTGTGAG
>APFE030645083.1:0-11592 GCA_000404065.3 Pinus taeda
ATATTAATATTTACATGAAATTTTAATATTTCTTCAAAACATGAAACCCCCTAGCTTAGGTAAAATACAAGGTGTTTTTCGGAGATGATGCTCCTGCATCAGACTCCCCATGTAAGAAAATTCATGACCACCTCGTCATAAGTTTGGATATTTCCTCCTGGATCCCAAATTTTATTTTGTAATCTTTCTTTGCTTGTCAATTGCTTTACTATTGTTGTTCTCCAGGTTTCCATATTTTGTGCTGTAGTGCTCCACTTGCTCTGCCTTCCGAATCTGCTACAGTCTTTCTCTTGTTGTCTTTCCTTTTCTTTCTTATTTTCGTCTTTCTCTGGGATTCTTTCGTCATCAGTTTTCTGATACTTTCAATCTCTCGATCCAATAAATCTCCCGGCTACTGATTTCTAGCTGTCTCTTGAGATAAGATGACTTGCTCAGTCTGTACTGTCACTCGTTGAATTCTTGTTTGTATGCTTGTTTCTGTTCTAACTGCCACCCGATCATCCATGCCGTCTTGTCTTCTGGAACATAAAACTTCTTCTTCCTTCATCTGACTACTCAACTGAGTCAAATATTCTGCAACAATACCTGCATTTACAAAACACTTGTTAGAACAAAAATGAGAAGGCATCAGTGCCTTGTCCTCCTTTGCCAGCACTTTAGTATGCTGTTCTGAATTCTCCTCCACTATAAGCATATCATTATGTTGATTCTCTTTGCCCAAAGAATCCTCTGAAGAATTCTCAAGACTGCCAACCAGTCTTCCTCTCACACCATCTGTTTCTAAGATGTCTTTTTGCTCTCGTTCACTGTACTAAACTCTTTCGTTTGCTATAACTTGTCTATCATACTCTGAATTTATCAACAAGTATTCCAACAATGAAATTTCTTCGTAGCATTGCTGAAGCATATCATCATCACCTGCATTCATACATAAACTTTCAGTTTGCATAAAATGTTCAACAGTATCACTCCTTTATCTTTCAGAGTACTTTTCATTTCCTGCTTCCTCTGTCTTTGTTCCCTTCTGAGAACTTTCTATCCTAGCATCAATCTGAATAGCCTTCAGATTCAAATCTTCTCTCTCCTGAACAAACTCTAAAGCTTGCCCATCTCCCTGTATTGTACCTGCAAACACACACAATTCATTAGTTTTAAAACCACAAGACTTTTCAGTCTTGACTCCTTCCTCAAGCACTCCCCTCTAAACAAATCTGCATGCGAAACCTTCAAATTCCAACTCTGGCTCAAGAAATCTAAGTTCCTTTTTCAACAAGGAAATCACAATTTGCCTCAACCTCCTCTGAAATTGTCTCCAAATCACTTTATTTCCCTTCAGTGGAAAGAGCCATTTCTATTATGATCTTCCTCCTCTTGCAGCCATTCCTCTAGTACCTGCAATTGCACTTTCATTACTGCAATATCTCTTTCCCTGACTTCTGCATTCATCTCATCGTTGTGGCATTCCTCTGAACCTCTTCTTTGATCCTCCATGATCATCTTCTCCATGAGTTTTTTACTCACCACGAATTGTACTAGCCTCTACGACCACAATCTCTTATGCTGCCACTTACCTCACCAAGATCTCCTCACTCAGTCTTTTGGTAAATACTTGGTTCACTACATCTAGAACCTTTCGAGCACTCTCTCTCCTCTATTCAGGCTATCTCTTCAACTCACCTTCTTGTTCAGGACACTGCAATTGTCCTCCTTATTCAGCCTTTAGCTGAATGCCAGGCTCACTACCATCATCTTCTCTACAACCATAAACTGCATTTAAAAATTTCAAATCAGAAAAATCATCTTACCTCCTAAGATCTTGCATGATCTTTTCCTCCCTGTAATCCTGTTCACTTGTGTAGTTTGCATATCAAATTTATAACTCTGATCTTCCTTTCATCATTCATCACACAGTCAAAAATACATTTCAGTTCTCATTCAGAAAATAAATATTTCAACAGAGCATTCTGGCTTTGATACCAAAAATGATGCAGGGCTAGGCCTGCAATACCCAGAATCTTTCCCTCATTTGTGCATATAAACATACATCGCATCATCTTCCAAATTTTATACCTCAATGCCCGGCAAACTCGCCCACTACTATCTTCATCCTATGATTTAAAATCAGGACCCAACAATCATTACACAAAGAAAACTTGTCATCATTCGAACCAAATCAAACATTCAATGCTTTCACAAGTAATCTTAATACTTCTCATTCACATATGGCTTGATTCAAGAATGAGCCCTTACTTTTCTCATTCAACTAGAATTCAAATGCCAAATAACACAATATGGTCACTCTTCTCTCATTCTATGGCCAATTGATCCATAGTCAGTTTTCTCAATAATACATGGTCTTCAGTTCAACATCTGAAATCAAATCTTTGACTTGGTAAAAATATACCTGTCCCCTTTAATACTTTCTAAATTGGATTTATTAAACCAACACATTTGTGCATTTATTTCCAGCTATGGTAAATTATAATATTCTGGTTTTGTTACACATCGAATGTCAACAACAACTACCACACTTTAATTTACCTTCACATTTCAGAACATGCCTTAGATTCTGGATCTCAGCATTCGATTTATGAGATTGATATTATTTCAAAAGACCATTAGTTGTAATAAACCATAGGTGGGCTATGCATCTTTAAACCAATTGCATCAATTATCATATTGACTATAATTTTTTCTTTATGATTCCTTCTACTAACTGCGCCTTAGAACACCTTTACAGTCCATTCATTCCTTAGAATTCCGCGAATTCTTCTATCTCGAATTATATAGCTTATTTTTTTAATAGGTTACGAACAAATCTGATTATATCACAGATTCTACAAACCGATTTAACCATAAAACTACTGTGACAAACTCATACTTCCGCAATCCAATTTTACTCACAGATCGACTGAATATGAATGTATACCTTTATGTTCTTTTGTTGTTGCATAGTACCTCCTCTATCTCTGCTACGATTGCACTCGCTCCATTCTGTAAAACGTTAACACATTATAAGTATCAGCGCATGCAACAGTTTGTTTAGATTTTCAAAAATGATTTCACCATTCTAGAAAATGAATTGCCACAACCGTGGAATCAATCTCCTCTTGGTTGATATTCGAACCAATCCTTTCTCTGAGATGATCGATTTTTCTGCATCCTCTCTTCAAATGCTGACTTGGGTTCTGTGCCATCCTATTTTGTTCAACGCTGTAAGTCGACCACTTCTAAGCCTGCAGCATAGACTTCAATCATAATTTCAATACAACAAACACCCAATTGCTCCAATCGGTTTTTATATGCATTGATTTCTTTCAATAATTAATCCAAATTAATTACTGCAATATCCAACATTCAATGTCATTCAACCAACAACACCATGCACCCGTACCATACCTTGTAACTTTAGGGAAAAGCGTTGTTCTATTTCCATTCTGGTGCTGGGTACAAACTACAGATCGATTTAAAATAGCCATTCAGAAATAAGTTCACACAGTAACAATTGTTATATAAATATAGATCTGTTTATTGCACACTTCCTTTAATCGAGTCTCCCATAATAGATACTTCAATTAGAGCATATGCATTTAACCAGAATCCACACACAACTTTTCTTCTTATTCTTCACAAATTGGCATATCACTTTTCACAATTCACATACATAATTTACTCCAAAATCTCACTTCAGAGATCGAATATAAAGTTCCTCAATCCATCAATCAAAATATATAATACGGAGCAATATTTCATAATAAACAAAATGAGGCTACTTACAAATTTATCTTTGGCCTGATATCCAACACTCATGGCAATTTACAAATACTGAAGGCTTACAGCCTTGTTGTTCAAGCCTACTCTCAATCTCCCAACCTCTCACAATCTCAATGTCTTTTTCTCTCAAAACCCCTTCCTATTTACACAATTGTAAGAAAAAAATGGTCTAATTAAATGCTCAATCCCCTTAATATCTCAACAAATCCCTAAATATCTCAACATCCCTAAAAGATAGATTCTCATCCCTAAAACTTAGAAACTAATTCCAACTTAGGCTCCCTCATTAATTCTAAATAATCTAGAAACTAATTTCTCTCACATTTACAGTTTCTCACAAATAATTAATTAATAACTCAAAAAAAAATTAATATTTACATGAAATTTTAATATTTCTTCAAAACATGAAACCCCCTAGCTTAAGTAAAATACAAGGTGTTTTTCGGAGATGATGCTCCTGCATCAGACTCCCCATGTAAGAAAATTCATGACCACCTGGTCATAAGTCTGGATATTTCCTCCTGGATTCCAAATTTTATTTTGTAATCTTTCTTTGCTTGTCAATTTCTTTACTGTTGTTGTTATCTACTGTTTTCCTCCAGGTTTCCATATTTTCTGTTGTAGTGCTCCACTTTCTCTGCCTTCCAAGTCTGCTACAGTCTTTCTCTTGTTGTCTTTCCTTTTCTTTCTTATTGTCATCTTTCTCTGGGATTCTTTCGTCATCGGCTTTCTGATGCTTTCAATCTCTCAGTCCAATAAATCTCCCGACTGTTGATTTCTAGCTGTCTGCTGAGCTAAGATGGCTTGCTCAGTTTGTACTGTCACTCGCTGACTTCTTGCTTCTATGCTTGTTTCTGTTCTGATTGCCACCCAATCATCCATGCCCTTTTCTCTTTTGGAACATAAAACTTCTTCTTCCTTCATTTGACTACTCAACTCGGTCGAATGTTCTGCAATAATACCTGCATTTACAAAACACTTGTTAGAACAAAAATGAGAAGGCATCAGTGCCTTGTCCTCCTTTGCCAGCACTTCAATATGCTATTCTGAATTCTCCTCCACTATAAGCATATCAGTATGTTGATTCTCGTTGCCCAAAGAATCCTCTGAATAATTATGAAGACTGTTAACCAGTCTTCCTCTCACACCATCTGTTTCTACGATGTTTTTCTGCTCTTGTTCACTGTACTAAACTCTTTCGTCTGTTGTAACCTGTCGATCATTATCTGAATTTATCAACAAGTATTCCAACAATGCAATTTCTTTGTAGCATTGCTGAAGCATATCATCATCACCTGCATTCATACATAAACTTTCAGTTTGCATAAAATTTTCAATAGTATCATTGCTTTCTCTTTCAGAGTACTTATCATTTCCTGCTTGCTTTGTCTTTGTTCCCTTCTGAGATCTTGCTATCTTAACATTAATCTGAACAGCCTTCAGATTCAACTCTTCTCTCTCCTAAACAAACTCTAAAGCTTGCCCATCTCCCTGTACTGTACTTGCAAACACACACAATTCATTAGTTTTAAAACCACAAGACTTTTCAGTCTTGACTGCTTCCTCAAGCACCCCCCTCTGAACAAATCTGCATGTGGAACCTTCAAATTCCAACTCTGGCTCAAGAAATCTAAGTTCCTTTTTCAACAAGGCAATCACAATTTGCCTCAACCTCCTCTGCAATTGTCGCCAAATCACTTTCTTTCCCTTCAGTAGAAAGAGCCATTTTCTATTCTGATCTTCCTTCTCTTGTAGCCATTCCTCTAGTACCTACAATTTGACTTTCATTACCGCAATCTCTCTTTCCCTGACTTCTGCAGTCATCTCATCATTGTGGCATTCCTCTAAACCTCTTCTTTGATCCTCCATGATCATATTTTCCATGATTTTCTTACTCACCACGAGTTATACTAGCCTCTACGACAACAATCCCTTAAGTAAAATACAAGGTGTTTTTCGGAGATGATGCTCCTGCATCAGACTCCCCATGTAAGAAAATTCATGACCACCTAGTCATAAGTCTGGATATTTCCTCCTGGATCCCAAATTTTATTTTGTAATCTTTCTTTGCTTCTCAATTGCTTTGTTGTTGTTGTTATCTGTTGTTGTTCTCCAGGTTTCCATAAATTGTGTTGTAGTGCTCCACTTGCTCTGCCTTCCAAGTATTGAGCTGATGGTATTGGTTTGTTATGGTTTTGGACCATGGTATTGAGAAAGGCCTAAGACTATAAAAGGAGAAGAAGATCATTAGGCAAGTGTATGGAGAAAAGCTTGAATATCTGAAGAAGTAGGAGATCCAGAATGCGGGTTATGGGTTGCTTGATCTAAGCCAAGGAGAGATCTCACAAGTTGATGGAGAACAAGATCTAAGGAGAGATTGGGATCAAATGGTTTGGAATGAACTATCTCTATATGGTTGATTATGCTCTGTATACTCACGCATGTAATGTTCTGAACTAGGTATAAGTTAATTTTGAGATACCTGCAAGTCTAGATTGAATATTTATAAATCTGTACGCGGGTTGGCTTTGGTAAAAGGGTGTACGCACATGGGTTTGGTTCATCCAATTAGCATATACCATTTAAGCTGTGATTTTTGATGATACAGTTGGTTCTGAATATTGTTGCAGAGTTTAATGTTCTGCTCTGTGTTCTGGTGACTGGTTTTGTTGACAGGGTTTCGGTATTGGCTATTGATGTTGCTAAGTGTTTGTGAGCTTCAATGATATTGATGGGTCCAGTATGAAAATTTGATGAAACGTGGCCTTCAGATTATAGAGTTGTGCTTCAGTGTATCCAGTCTGCAAATTTATGAAACGTGGTACCTTGAGGAGAGAATATTGTAGGTCGGTTCATACGTACTAGTATCTTAGCTAGTACAAGAATTATGGGGGTTCTAGCTCCCCTCCAGGAGAAGCTGGAGAACGAGAGAGGTTTGTAGCTCTCTACAGGTTGCAGCCTATGTACTGGTAAAGGACTGCACCAGTACATTGTAAATGAAGTTTCTTATTAAAGGAAGATAGAAACAAATTGCAGCAGGTGGTTTTCACCCACATTGGGTTTCCACCTTATATCATGGTGTTCATGTGTTCTTCTTGTGTGTGATGATATGTTCTGTTTATTGCTTCTGTTTACTGTTCATATGGTCAATGAAGTTCTGATGCATTATCTAAAGATCAACATGTAATGGATTATCTAACTTATAAATAATCTGGATATACGCTAGTTTCTTTAGACACAGTCGTGTATACATGCGAATATCCTTAACTGAAGTACAAGTGGAGCATCCTTCTACTTGGGAGACTATTAAGTATCCTAGTTACATAAGAAGCAATATTAAGTATCCTTGTCTACAATAAAAGTAGAATATATTATAGTAGTAACATGTTGTCCTCTTGATGAAGAAAAACTTACAATACATAAAAGTAAAATGTTATGAGCCTATTTCAATACTTCGTGACAACACAAGTGCAATAAACATCTCTAAGAGTCCAAAGGTGCATTTTAAGACTAAGAATATTGCTATAAGTTTCACTTTCTAAGGGATCAAGTAAAAAAAAGAATACTAAGCTAGAATATGTTGGCCCTGAAGGAACATATTTTAGACATCTTCACTAAGCCACTTCCCAAAGAGGCATTTGAGTATCTCAGACGGAAATTGGGAGTAATTTCTACTCCAAATTGATTCGCACAATCTTTAGTAAAGAAAGAAAAGGGGAGAGACAGTTTAAAGGGGAGTTAACCTTTGTTTTTTGATGTCAAAGGGGGAGAGAAAGATCAAGAAACACACAGGCAATGGGAGCATGATCACAGGGGGAGTATGATTGTTGCCATCGATGAAAAATGGGGAGATTGTTGGCCAAGTTGGCTCAATATAGACCCAAAATGCACTATAAATAGGCGCGAGAAGGATAATTTCAAGGAAATCACCCAAGATATTTTACTTCTATTCAAAAAAGCAAAGAAAATATATTTAAGGTTCATAACTCATGAACTTGAAGTGGAAAAGAGCTTATGTGGAGATACTTTCTAGGGAAGGATTTTTGGCACATTTTGAATTGTTTTTAGTTTTTTTTAAGGTTTTTTGTATTATTTTGGAGGATTTTTTGGCACACCTTTTGATTGTTTTTGGCCCTGGTTAGAAGCCTAATTACATAAATATTCTTGAGGATATAACTTTGTCCCCTCTGAAGGCTGAATTTTAGATTTTTATAGAGGGTTGAATTCCAATGTCGAAGGCTAAATTTCAGACCTATCATGGGACCAGTTATCTATCCCTATTGAGGCAAAATTTTAGGAATGATGTTCTAGTACAGATAAAGTTGAACTTGGACTTATTTTTAGGGATAAATCCTAGAGTGTTTGAAATCAAGATTCACTGTAAAAAAAATAGCACTACGTGACCTAATGAAATATTTCTTACTTACAGAATGATTGTGCCTTTTGTTATGATCCCCAAGTATTAGCACTTAGTTAATGATTTTGAGGTTGGAACTTACCATGTAAACTTATTAAAGTCATGTTGGTTTGTATATATGTCAATATTTATTTAATCTTCCCAATTATAAATATATGCCTCACTTCTATGAGGCCACATATCTACTCTTTAGATTTTGTATCCTTGGTGTTGTATTTAATTTCTTCAATGGACTTGTAAGAAAAATCAAAACTTCGCAACGCTACTTCTAGGTAAAGTAAGGGATATAAACATGAAAAAGACTTCATGTGTACATCATTTTACAGTCTCTTAGGGAAATATCTATCTTATTACACATATATGAATATTACTTCAACTACAATGAAAATGTAATATTATAGATTTTAAAGTTTCATTAAGCATGTTATGACAACATAGAATTCAGTCCCACTATCTTAACAAATCATGTTGTAAAATACCAATGAATATTGATTGATCCATGAGAAATATCTTATTTATGATGAAAAATTTAGCATAACAATTGTACACATCATATTATCCTAGTAATGAAAAGCAATACATCCCAGTTCATCTTGAGTTGGTGGAACAATTCCTTTCACAAATCATCCGAGTAAAAGAGTCTTTGATGCGTCCCAAACCTAGATATGTTTTCCACAATTACTATGAACTTTGTTCAATAATACAAAGGCCAAGCAAGGCATTACACCAAACTCTACAAGCCAACCTTTGGAGCTACCAACAAGCCAACATCACAGGAATTTTCAAATCCCATGAGCTTCCACTTGCATCACACAAATCATTAAGAAGGGCCACATATTTGCATCTAACAAGTGGAAGCACCCTAATACTAGTATCCAATTAGCATTGAATATTTGTTACAAAAGTAATACATGATCTTACGAGATCGGATGATTTGATTTACATGGTTTTAGATCTCTGAAATGTTCCTTTGCATAGTTGATGTACATGGTTTTCTTTCCAATAAAGCTATTGTTCATTCATGTCATTGATAGTTAGACTAGATTAGCTAGGACTTTGATCATTTGCAAGACTTTGTTGATTCGGTTGAATGCACACCGTGCAGGGCATCTCCACCACTCTTTCTTCCACCTAAATATCATCTCAGCCACCTGTTCCATCTCTTAGTTGGGTTCCTCGTCTCCCATATATCATTTTTCCACGTAACCCTACCTACTTGCTCAATCATTGCCTTAGCCTTCTTCAAGCCAATTCAGCCTTCTACACCTTCTCACCACTCCGCCCACCACTTTCTGGGTCACTCGAGACCCCTATCCTACCTCCTAATCCATCCATGCATCTTCCCTCACTCACCCATCCTCTAAAATCCACTTTTTAAACATCTTGTAGAAATTTCTGAACATCGTGTAGAAATCTTTGAACATCTTGTAGAACCCCTACAGAATTCCTGTAGAAGCTCACAAATGAGGTTTCTTGATAGCTAAACTTTTTTAAACTCTCTGGAAGGGTTTTGGGGACTCCTTAGATCCTCACTGAACCTTCCCAACCTTTTCCAAGCATTCCTCCTCCTTGATCCACCCCTGCACAGTAAAGAACAGTGAAAGCATATGCATGATAAAACTGACAACTTAATCAAAATTAGAAAAATATGTTTTGTTAGGACAGAGGTAGTCTAGACACATGTATTTTACCTTCATAGAAGTAATGGCATCTCTTTCAGTAGTTTGTATTCTCATCCTTGCATCAATAGGACTAGCTGGTAGAATTAGGGTTTGCTAGGGTTTGCGCTTTTCTCTAGATTTTCAATCTCTTTTCGAAAATAGATTAGCTTTCTTCCAGTTAGCTTTCATCCATCAATTACAAAGCTTATTCTAAGATCTCATAGAAGTTGGCTTAAGCTCCTAGCGGACTTGTGCCAGCTGACCAAGTGGCAGCTGCGACAAGAGCTAGTACTTGTGCATACAGCACCATCGCTTCCAAGTTTGCTACGAACGATCGGGTTGATAAAAGTAAAGAATGGAGTCCCAGGAGTTGCAGAATTATTGCTGCAATACTGGAGCCCACCACCTACATAACAATAATATTGTAAGGGCACAACAATAACAATAGTGGGATTCTATGGAGCACAATAATAACAACAATACAATAAGGGGGTTCCAGTAATAACAATAAGGGTCTACACTAGTATTACAGAGACCTAACGTTATTTTAGCAAAAATTAGAGCCAATAGCCCAATATATAAAAGTGGGGGTACCATTTGGCTAATGGAATAATTATCGGTATCTCTTGATAAAAGTGAAAAACAACAAAAGTAAGGTGGTGTTTGGACCATAATTCATAAGCAAGATGTTTATGCTTGGTGTCAACCTCATTTGGGAAAATGAGAAGCTAAACCCCTTTAGGGGAAGAATCATCAAAGTGGGAGTAGTTAAATCCCTTTCCCATTGGTTTCAAAGGGGAATAATGATCATCTATTAGCACCTCAAAGCCAAGAGGAGAATGATAATTCATTGGCACTTCAAAAGAAAAGGGAGAGAGTGAGAAAACAATGGTAGTTTCATGAGTCTAACTTAGGGATTTAAGCCAAAAAGCCATCAATGACTAGTAATGTTAGGCTGTGTTTCCATCAATACCAAAAGGGTAGACTGTTGAGTATGTTGTCATTATTGTCAAGTCTAGCCAGTGATGTCAAGTGATATCAAGTTTAGGGTGATCTTGTTGAATTTTCATGCATGATTCTTATGTTGTTATTGATGTCTTGATTGTTTCTATTAAAAATGTGCTAAGCTCATGATGACTTGGTTGTTTGTTGAGTAGCCCATCTTAGAATGCACTTTGTTTGCAAGTAACTTGTTCAAATGCACATGAAAATTGTTTGGTTGCATAGCTATCTGAGAGAGCTTCCATTGGTATATGGAAATTATTCTGACTCTTCAATAATGAAGAAAAATCTTGAGTTTGAGGTAATGGCTTTCAATAAAGATGTGGACCCTAGATGACATGGAAAGGTGAGTTGGCAGAGAAAGGTGGTAGATGATGATGTGGCACCCTATGGTCATGACACATGATAGGTGAATTTGGCCTTTTTGGGTGGCCAAGTGACCCTTTTTCAAGTAACACGTGTCAGTGACATGGTGGTGATGTGGCATGACAAGTGGCAGACAATTACTTGGAAATGACATGGAAAAGACATAGCCCATCATCCATAAGCCACGAGTGCATAGTAGTGGTTGCATGTAGTGGACCGAATTAACCTCATTTGGAACCACATTGCACAAAAGTAAATTGCATGGGACAAAACCTTCAACCCCCGCCCTCCCCTCACTTGTTAAAGTGTGGACAGGTGTGGGAGGAGGGAGGGTTGAAGTGACTTCTTTGTCATTAGATTTTAGTAGATCAC